>JAOTRH010471383.1:0-26847 GCA_034768845.1 Heliamphora exappendiculata | reverse complement strand
AAAATTAATTTTATTAAAATTAAATTAAATATTAAAAACATGATTTTCAGTATACCAACCTTAGCAATCTCCCACTTATACTCAAAATCATACTGTTATATATCTGACTCCCATGCCCTCTACATGACTCTCAAAAGTCTTAACCGATAAACTTTTTGTAAAGGATCTACAAGGTTGTCTCCTGATGTAAGCTCTATGTCTGACTAAAAATCTGAATCTATGTACCCCAAAGGTACTAGACTGTCTGTCTGGTAAATCAACATATAATTCTTAGTTCTTTTTAGGTACTTGATTATATTCTTTACCACAGTTCAATGCTCATGCCCTAGATTAGACTGGTATCTACTATCTATGCCAACGGTAAAGCAAATGTTGGGTCTTGTGCAAAGCATTACATACATGAGGCTTCATACTGTCGAAGCATAAGGAACCGCCTTCATCTTTTCTATCTCATCAAGTGTCTTAGGACACTGGTCCTTGAATAGTATAATTTCATGCCTAAAAGGGATAAATTCTTTCTTGGAATCCTGCATACTAAAACGAGTAAGAATATCATCGATATGTTTTGCTTGTGATAAGCCCAACATAATTTTTTTCGATCTCGCACAAACTTGATTCCAAGGATGTGACTGGTTTTTTCTAAATCCTTCAAATCGAACTGTCCAGATAATCATACTTTAACCGTAGATAATGCCCCCACATCGTTTTCGATAAGCAATATATCGTCTACATCAAGTACTAGGAAGATTACCACGCTTCTATTACGCTTCTTGTACATACAGAACTTATTTGGACTTTGATCAAAATCATAAGACTAAATGGCTTGATCAAATCGAGTGTTTCAAGAATTTGACGCCTGCTTAAGTCTATAAATGGATCTCTTAACCTTATACAACATGTGTTCTTAACCCTTTGTAATGAATTCGTCTAGCAAAGCTGATAGAACTTGGCTGTTTTGGAGATTTTTTCTTGTTGTTTTTAACTTGTTTTTTATGTTATTTTTATACATAATTACTGAAAAAAAATTCACCAAAAAAAGTAGTTTAAAATCATTAAAACCTTACCACGATATGTGGCCCGTTAAAACCCGAACCACTGCCGGTGTCACCTTTGTTCTTTGTGTTCTTGGACATATTCAAATTATTCTTAAATAATCTAAACAGATTTTTAAAAATATAAAACTAGCTATTATATCGATCATATGTCTCGAAGGCTCACATTCAATCTATCACGGTCAACCCTTGTGATTAAAATTTTTTTATCATTCACACCATTCAATCAAATCTGAAAAAATAAATGATGATTATATAACTGAGATTAGAATGCCTAAAAAATAAAGTTAGCAACAGTTCTAAAATTATCCGGCCCCGATAACTGAAAATAAAAAATAAAACGGTTCTGATACCAATTGTTGGAGGCAAGACTGTCGAAAAAAATTAACTGGACAGACAATTCCCAAAACGGGCTCTAGATAAAACTTTTGATGACGAACGATCAAAATAAAACTTGTGCACCCGAAGTTAGTTTAGATAAATACTTTTTTACCGGTCGAATCTTCAACTACAATTTGAATCTGAATTGAATCTTCTGTCATCTACTGTATTTTTTTATGCGATTTTCGGATATAATGTGGGTTATTATCCTTCGAGAACTCGTACCGGCAGAACCAGAACAGGTTTAGTCGTAGAAGACAAGTTATGAACTGATTTAGCTTACCCGTATATATATAGAACTACAGTAGGGACTTGGAGAGTAATTATGAGTAAGACTTCTAGTGGCACATAGACACGTATCAACGATTTTTGCAATTAAGCAAACCTCATAGCGGTATCTGCAATTAAGAAAAACCAGCAGTAGTTTCTATAATTTCTATAAAATACTGAATTACATTTCACACCACTAAAGAACTATAATTGCACTGAGACCTATAATCTCAAGACTATGTAGCATTGAGTTCCTGTTATTAAATACTTACCATTTCTCCCCACGTTAAGATTCTCGATACCCACCAATTAAATTTAATTACTGATAATTTAATTTAATCACTATCTTGATATTCCTTAAGCCCTTTCCCTTAACTTATTTGACCGTTAGATAATCAAATCTACCTGCAGAGTTTAGCTTGGTCAAAATTTATAAGTTTTCTTAAGGGAATATCGTCATTCCCCGTCGTTCGGGATATGAATTTCATCAATAATTAATATTTATCATATAAATAATACCGCTATCCAACTCACCAAGAATATAAACCTATATAAGATCACACTCTCAAATGAATCAAAATAACAAATATTAAATATACGCAAATCAATAATTATTTTAGAATTAATAGAATAAGTACTATTCATAATAATCTTGGTTGTGAATTAATTTATATTGTCAGTATAAAATTAATTACTCAAAATGTTCCGTTTAATACACATAAAGTATACTAGCACAGAGAGTCGGAACAATAGACGACGCTATTATCTGTTTTTCGTAACCAAGACAGGTCTACTAAAATTCTGTGCTATAGTCGTACCGATGGTATGTTCATTTCCATCTAAACTGTGAACATAAAACTTATATTATGCAAGAATCTAAAATCTGATCTTTTGTGTGCAAGCCGTACTCTACACACCAGATTAAATACCATATAGTATGTCAGACATTTATACATAACATTAAAGAAATGATACACATACATTGCTCATAATGATTCTCATAAAATAGAAAATTAATTTTATTAAAATAAAATTAAATACTAAAAACATGATTTCAGTATACCAACCCTAATATTATTTACCTTATAGCCTTGTCGTGAATTTCGGAGGCCAAATTCCTTAAGGGGGGAGAGTTGTGAGACTTGAATTCTTTTTTTTCGTTTTATATATTGACGTGTTCGTTTGTGCTTCTTTGTTGTAGAAAAGTATGTGTATTATGTGTTTTACTATTTAAAGATGCATGATGTTGGTTGTATGCATGTTGGGTCGTGTTTTATCATTTTGATTCGAGCTTGTGCGTATTTTGGTGTAGTTTTTCAGTTGGTTGGGTGGGTCGGTCGATTAAGGTGGAAGAGTCAGTCGATTGACCTGGTCACTAGAAATTTTTTGGGTTTGGCCGTAGCTTTTCAGTCGACTGAAGGGATTTTTCAGTCGACTCATGTCCCACCAAAGACTTTTCAGTCGACTGACCTGTGTGGTCCAGTCGACTGACCTTCTGTGTTTTGGCGTAGCCTATAAATATCCACCTTTTGGCATATATTTTCATATCTTGGTTGCTTCCTAGCTAAGTTTTCTTTTCTCTTCACCTTCTCTATAGACTTTCGGGTGGCCCAGGCTTAGTTTTCGACGATCTGTTAGTGGATCCTTGTTATCCACGTTGTGGGCTCCGCTTTCATTGGGACAAAATCTCGTTTCGACGAAGTTCAATTTTGCACGTGAATTGAGGTGTCGAGTTTTTTATTCAACGAGTTAGGATCCTAAACTATGTTGTATTTAAAGGGTGCTACGCGTAGTTTTATACATTTTCACTAGTTAAAAATGCTTTAAATGTTATGTTTTATGTATAAACCATGTTTTGTTCTGGTAAAAAGTATGTTTTACGTTTTTCTTGATTTATTACATGTAGTGGTGAGAGGAACCTTTTGGGTTGCACTCGTAGTGTGGTGTGAGTTTAGTGAGAGGAACTATTTCGGTTGGACTCACACGGGTATGTTTTGATATGATAATGAAAAAAAATCGAGTAGAGATCTTCAGATCTAGTAAGTTTGGGCACGAGTTACTCCATGATGAAAGACCAGAATACTGCACAGAATTGGGTGTCTTTGCCCGTCGACTAGTGAACTGGAAAAGGAAGCAGGTCGTGTTAGAAGTATAAGGCGTCCGGTTACTTCACGGGTCTCGTGTGGCCAGGTGGTAGTAACATGGTGGGGTTTATATGCCCATCCGGTAGCGGTACCTTCTTTTAAACCACAAGTTGGTAGAAGCACATAGATGTGATGGGGGCGTGTGGGTGTGTGTGGGTGTGTGCGCGCGCGTTGGTTAACTTGGGTTTTCTGAAAGAAAACCGTTTTGAGGCTTGTGTTAGCCTACTGAAAAACTAGTGATTTTCAAGATGGAAATGCTTTGAGGATCATGTGATTGAGTTAGCTTTATGCTATATGAATGCATATCTTGCTTTATGATTTTATAGTCTGTTTCTATTGAGTTTCAGCTCATGATGTGGGACTTGTTACACTTTTTTCCGGTAATGATGTGGATGATCTTGAGGAGTAGATCTAGTAGTGCCCAAAGTGGCAAGTTCTGGAAGACTTCATTTAGTTTTCCTTTTGTATACCTATTTCTAAAGGCGTGTTTTGTATGCCTTAGGGCAATATATTATATGCATGTTGGAATTGAATGTCTTATGCTCATGAGAGATGAATTTTGGGTATTTGTTTTCAATTTCAAAGGTTGTATTTGATTGTTGAAAAACTAATTTTGTTATAAAATTGGCGTATGCTGGACTTTTCACGTGACCCTGGATTTTAGGGCGTGACAACCTCTCTATTGATGAAGATTTGATTACAAGCCAGTCAACAACTAACTTGATGATCATATAGCTTATGCGCCTTCAAGATATCATCAAGCTAATCAAACCTTCAATGTTCCTGTGCGTTCATGAAGTCTCTTGAGTTGATCTCAAAGGTTCGAAGTCTGGTAGATCATTCCGTCAGCATCTGATATGATGGATTCCAACGACAGTCAAGCACAGAGTTGGTACACGTGAATTTGACAGAAGTAGACTTACTACCATAGGTTGTGGACTCAACGGGGAGTGGTAAGATTCTCTTATAACTAACGTTTTATTATAGTGTTTGATTCTCTTAAACCCGAAGTGGCCTCGTAATTTCTATTGTATGGTTGTTTATTCTATTGCCTTATGTGATTGATTAGTTTTAACTTTGTTTATGGTGCTTATTTTCTTAGATAAATCAATTAGTGCAAGTCAGTCTACAAAAGAGGGTTTTCACTCTACTTAGGCATTCAATGCGCATAGTAAATGTAACACTCTGACCCATCACATGGCAACGATATTGTCCACTTTGGGCAAAAATTCTCACAATTTTATTCTTCCCAAGGGGTCACCCATTCTTGCATTGCTCCAGCGTAAGCACGCTTAACTGCGGAGTTCTGCTAGGGTCTCTACCACCTAGAAAAAGGTCTCGTTGAATGTAAGGGTCAAAATTTTTTCTTTATACCTTAAGAACTCTCTCTCGTTTTTCGATGTGGGATACCAAGATATCACAGTAAATACTGTTGTAACAAGTAGGTTACATTATTCATTACAAATTTTAAGCTTTTGTAACTTTTAATTTATAAATTCAATTTTTTTATAAAATTTATATTTTTAGAATATATTCATCAAGATGTATTAAATAAAGAATGATTATTGTTTTATTTTTTCAAAACAGAGAGATTTTTAGATTTTAAAAAAAGAATAACATCTATCAATATTTTTTTAAAACTATTTTCTTTATTTCAAAAACTGAAAAAATATCAAATTCAACATTTTGAGAAATTTAATAATTATTTATTGATTAAATTATTATTTTTAAAGAAAAATTACTTTATTTGTAATTTTTTAAACCCAAAAGAAACATCAAACACTTACTTTTAAAAAATCAACAGCACTACGCTAGTAGAAAGAGTTAAACTGGTAAATAAAGCCCCTTTACAGGAGAGAGAGAGAGGGAATTCATTTACCCAAAATCACTAGTTTTGACGATTTACATAGGTAATAGCTTCTCTCCCTCCTGTTTTATATGGTTCTCTTAAGAAAAAATAAATGGCAAAATTAACAAAATTAATTATAGGATGGTGATTGATCGGATACATAAGCCTAGATCTATGGCCCTTAATGAATCAAATGGTCATTTGACCGACATTACCTTTGACACACACATGAGTGGCATTGAAAATGGAGGAGTTCCCTTTCCGTAGCCTCTAACTGAGTCTCCTCCTCCAAAGCCTCCTTGTGATCATGCGTAATAACGATAAAGGAATTGCATGCGATGATGTGGTAGTGAACCTCTCATTGAAATGCATAAAGGCAGAGAAAAAGCTTGTATCCAAGGGCACAGCACAAGTTGACATACCTCTTGATGCTCTTGCTTTTTCATAGATCCACTATGGGTTCATCCTAAATCTCCCCCTAACCCATTCTCTTTATTCTAATCACAAGAAAGTTGGCCCCTCATCCCCTTTGTTGGCGGGGTTAGTTGGGACTTTCCCTTACTTTAGGAAAAAATCCAGATCGACTAGCTTGGAAAATTGATTTGATTGAATCCTGAACCTGCCCTTTAATACTACAATGGTTAATGATGCTTGGTAGATTGATTTGATCGACTAGTTTGGAAGATTGCTTTTTATTTTGGTTGGAGTTACAACCAAAATAACTCCAATCAAAATAAAAATAATAATAATACCAAAACATAAAAGTTAAATCAAGAGCATCACTTAAACACTGCCCTTCACGCATTTTTTTGGGTAAATTATACTGACAGTGGTTTCTAAAATGTCACTAACCTCCGCTCAGATTTAATTTTTGCATCAAATTATTCTAACTGTTAAATTTTCGTTCAACTGTACCTTATTTGGCGCGTTTTTTGAATAAATATTTATGATCCAATCCATTCATTACATAGAACTTTTTGATTTTGTTTAGTATGCAAAAATTTAGATTCATCAATATCTGTAACTAAGTGATTGAATAAGATTTTCTCATATTATTTTATAAATAAATAAATAAAAATTATAATTTAAAAATATATTGTTAAACAAATATTACACAATCACTTAGTTACAGGTATCAGATGAATTAAAAATTTTAAATGCTAAACAAACTCGACGAGTTCTACGTAATGAACGGATTGGATCATAAAAATTTGTTCAAAAAATACGTCAAACAAGGCACAGCAGAGCAAAAATTTAACGGTTGGACTAGTTTGATACAAAAAAATTAAACATGATGGGAGGTTAGTGACATTTCAGAAATCACATGAGAGTTTTCTATTTTTATCAAAAACTAGAGGGGAGGTCAGTGTAATTTACTCTTTTTTTTATTGTTGCAAAACTAATAATTAAGCTACAAGCTTATCTAGCATATCTTTTCAATAGGCATCATCGCTAATCTATTAAACCTTTCTTATAACATGTTTGACTGAAGATAAGATTTGTTCACTTTTAACTTTGAAAAGCTCATTTCTCCTGAGACTACTGTAACAGATATACTTAACAATATTTAATATGCAATCCATTAGTTTCAAATAATTCAGTACTTCAATTGGTCTTCTGTTTGTTTTGGTAAAATTTCTTTCAATATTTTCAATTCTGAAAATAAATCTCTCTCATGCATATCAAACTTTCCATCATTTTTCAAAAAAATTTCAAATTTTTCACAATAGATCTTTAAGCATCAATCATTGACAGAGTTCAACTTCTTTAAATCAAACAAAAATTCAAAAGTTTCCTCATATATTTGAAATTGATCAAACCTACATTTAAGTGAAGAAAGAGCATGATCAACTATATATATGAAGTAATTGGCTTTAAAGGATTCTTCAACTGACTGAGTCGCTTTTTCGTCAAGTTTTCATCAAAATGTTTTATTCTACGAATGGTATGCTTTTGACGAAAAACACGCACAATTTTCGTTGCAGTTGCAACTTTTTTGCTTCAATCATAGTCTCCACAAATTCAATTTTCCTATACCTTTTAAGGAAGGTTATAAGCCCTATTACGTAATCTATATTATTTCCTATGTCTATGTCTTCACTTTGCAACATCTTGCTAACTAAGTTAACAGCAAACAACAGATTATGCGAAATAATCATGCTAACCAAAAACTGAAATTTCTCAATTTTAGATGTTGTTAGAGATTCGGCTTCACTCTTTGTTTTAAGATGGTCACTAGTATTTTTCAAGTGAAGTAAAACATATCTTATT
Organism: Heliamphora exappendiculata; assembly: GCA_034768845.1. NCBI lineage: Eukaryota > Viridiplantae > Streptophyta > Magnoliopsida > Ericales > Sarraceniaceae > Heliamphora > Heliamphora exappendiculata. The sequence goes on along the minus strand of JAOTRH010471383.1, from coordinate 18,880 downwards.
TGTAGAGTTTGATATTTTATTACTTTTAACATTTTTAACGTGACTTTCCCAACATGTTAGGAAAGATAAATATATATCAGTGAGACCTTCCACGTTATTTTTCAAAATTTTTCATTGCTTTGTCGAATATGAAAACAATAAATACATATGTTACACCACTTCAAAGAAAGATATAACTTTAGAACAACATCTATGCATATCTCAAAGAACAAGATTAAGAGTATAACAACCACATAGCGTATAAAATGCTCTAGGATTTACTTCAAGTAGTCTTTCATGTACACCTTTGTGTTTTTCTTTCGTATTGGAGCTACTGTTATATCCTTGTCCTCTTATATCACTAATACAAAATGGAAGAATACTCAATACCTGTTTAAGTTCAGTGAAAAATTTCAATCCTGAGATATCTTCTACCTTCAAAAATTTTAGAAAGAATTTTTAGACATTTATTGGACTTGTTGTAACATTCACGCATCGTATTATAAGTGACATTTGTTTTTCGTGATTTATATTCAGAGTGTAATTAAAGATAACAAAAAAGTATTTTTGATCCAAACATGAATTTTTTTGGAGGCATGATTATAAAATTTTGTCAATCAAATAGATAACCTAAAAAAATTAATTAAACATAAAAAATTCAGATGAGTCGACTATCCACAAGTTATATTATTTTTTTACAAATTCTTTTAAAAAACAACAAATAGAAAATTAGAAAAAACATTTATCTAGTAAAGGCTTTTTACATACAATAAACAACTATTATAAATTACAAATCATTAAATTTAATTATTCAACCATTAAAAAATAATTACAAATTAAAAGAATCCAACAAACGTATATTATATATAAATAATATAATGAATAAAGTAAAAAAATTCCTTTGTAATCAATAGAAATTTCGAACTCCAAAGTTAGTGTTGGGGTTGTGTCTCAGATTTCTGTCATTCGAATCTAGAAAGAAGTTTGGCCAATGTAGAATGCTGAAGAAAGTGAAAATCTGTCATTAGAGACGCAGACTACAGAGAAATCGAGACTTGCTTTTGACTGATCGAGCGGTCTGTGCAAGGCAGAGGTTTTTAAGGCGACTAAGGTTGCAGCCGTTATATGTTTTGATCTAGTTTTTGGTTCTATAAAAAGAGGGTTATAATGAAAATCCTAGGAGGTGTGAGACACGATGAGAGAACACATCAAAGAGGTTCAATTAAAGGCCAGAGGTAAAGAGAAGCTCAAATACACAAGAGACTCAGGTTAGAGGCCGGAGAGAGTGTAGACTAGTTGTTTTAATCTTTATTGCGTATAGTAGATTATACATTCTCTCTTGTGAAGGTAGACATTCAGTCGAGTCACGTATATATTTGTATTCTTAGTTGTTCTTGGTACTTTTTATTTTTTTTTATGAATTGAAGTTGTGGCTCCTTTTTTTGTTGTGTTAAGGGATTCATGTCCAAAAATTTCAACAATTGGTACCAAAGCTTGGATAAGGCTTAATCACTTAATTGCAATAAAGATGTCGAACAATAAGTTCGTAATTTCTATAGATTGGTAGAGGACACGATGGTAGGTGAAGTCTCGCATGGACTGCACAAAACTTTAACATATATGGCTTGATCAAATTGCCAAGTGTAGTATATCAGATCTTCAAAAGAAGACACTAAGAGTCGAGGTGGAGATTGACCAGTTTTATTCATCCAAAAAATAGGGTGATTGTGATTCAAATCAACAGCAGTAGGAACAGAGCAGTGGAAATCTTTTGTTTTACAAGAAAGCTACAGGTAGATCAGGCAGTGATTAGGGATAAGTTGCAGTGTTAGAGAAAGTAGAGTCACCACAGGAGACAGTTGATTGAGATCAGAGAGGGTGAAACACCTATACCCGTGAAAGGGATGCAAGTCGAGACAACTGACAGTTCTTCAAGATGGTTTAGAAATTCAAGCCAAAGTGGAGATTGTTGGGGTTGTGTCTCGAATTTCTGTCATTCAAGTCTAGAAAAAAGTCTGCATAGTGTAGAATGTTGAAGAAGGTAAAAATTTGTCACTAGAGGCACTACAGACTAAAATTGAGGCTTGCTTTTGACCAATCAAGCGGTCTTTGCAGGGTAATAGTTTTTGAGGCGGTTAGGGTTGCAGCCGTTATATGTTTTGACCTAATTTTGGATTCAATATAAAGGGAATTATGATAGAAATCCTATGAGGTGTGAAACACAATGTGAGAATACACTAGAGAGGATAAGTTAGAAGCCATAATGTAAAGAGATGCTCAAATACACAAGAAAGACTCAGGGTAGAGGCCAGATAGAATGTAGAGCTAGTTCTTGTAATTTTTATTGCGTATAGTGAATTATTTCTTCTCTTCTATAGAGATAGGTAGTGATCCGAACCATGTATATATTTGTATTCTTAGTTGTTCTTGGTACTTCTTATTTACTTTGTGTGGATTAAGACAGTAGCTCCTTTTCACTGCATTATGGAAATCGTGTTCCAAAATCCTAACAATTAGGATTTAGGAACGAAGGTTACGAAGCTTCAGTTTACCGATATAAGCGATTCATGCATTCAGATTTCAAATTTCTGCCGCTTTCGATTTTGGATTTTGGATTTTCGTCGCTTTCGATACAAGCTTCAGATTTTGAATTTTTGTCCCTCCAACTTGGCCATGTGACCACATCTTTCATCTACTTCAGTTCTTTTTGGGTTTTTTGCTTCCGTTCACTGAAGAGTGAATGTTTAGATATTATGGCATAACTTTTAAAAGAAATTATAAAATTGAAGACACTAATTTTTGCTAAAAAGTTGGGGAGGAAAAGTCATTACCTTGTTGGTTTTGCCTTAAGGTTAGCTCTATAATTCTATTACAAATATTCAAAATAAGACTAACAATTAATTAACTTTAGAATTTAACTTATCTTTATGAGAAAAATAAAAATTGTTAAAAATAAAAATAAATGACAAAAAATCTGTTTTATTGCTTAACTTTAGTTTATTTTTTCTTTTAAAAATCTCATTTTTATTTTGATAAAAAAGTAACTTCTAACTCATCACCATGACAAAAAAATAAAAATAAAAGTATCCAAATTTAGTCAAATAATTAAATTATATACTAAATGTAATAATAATCAAATAAGTGATTATTTCGTAAGCAAAGTAAAATTAATCAAATAAGTCATTGTTTGGCAACCGATTCAAAGCCGGCTTAAAGCCAATTTTTTGCATTTTTATTTAAAAATTTAAAAAATTAAAAAGTTTTATTTTTCAAATTAAAGACTTTTAGTCTTTTTTTGCTTTTTACATAATTTTTTTATATTTTAATAAAAATATTATAACTTTTATTATACACATATATTTTTTATAAAAATTATATTTTTAAAATTTACTTATCAAAATCTATTAAAAAATATTCATATTAAATATGAAATTACTTAAAAATAAATTTTTAAAAAATTATAACAAATTTAAGTAAATTTTTTTATTTTTTAATTTAAAATTATTTTAAATTTTTAATTTAAAAATCACACTGTTACACATATTCCAACCGAACACATCATTTTAATTTTTTAACTTAAAATTAAAAAATTAACTTAAAGTCGCGGTAACTCTAATTGATTATTTCAAAAGCAAAATCATAAATGATGACCATTTTGGGATCGATATTTTTCCTACGGTTAACTACAATCCAAAGAAGCGGCGAAACGACGAAGATAGATGGAATCTTATACGATGGGACGCGTGCACCAAGTGGGCCCTTTTCACGTGATTTCCTACAATACCCCAATATAATGCGACAGTACACCAGGTGGGCCCTTTCCACACGTTTAACTCTTGCTCAATTTTTATATTAATCATTGTATTTAACTAATATATATATATATATATATATATATATATTGATGGGGGGAGTAGGTGGCCAGCGGAAAAAGAAGAAAAAAGAGAAGAAAAAAGAGAAAAGAAATTTGAGAGACTTGAATCGCTGATGAATAAAAAATTTATGAAGTTAAAATTATTGAGGTGTCAAACTTCTTAATATATATTTACATTATAATATATAAACTAATTTATATTTATATCTATCCTATTCCAATAGGAAAAGAGTAAGAGCAATTTATTTTTTTTAGTGAAGCCTCTCAATTTAGGTATTGTTTGTCAATTTAATTTTAAGTTAGAATTTTTATTTAAAGCTATTTTAAGCGCAAAAAATTAAAAATTTATTTGTAAGAGAAATGAAGTAACTTTAAGCCAAATTCTTAAAGCTACTTTAAGTTAAAAGATAAAAATCTTAACTTAAAGTTGTTATAATATTTTAAAATTTATTTTTAGATAATTTTATATTTAATATAGATTTTATTTAATATTTCTTGACGAGTAGATTTTAAAAATATATAATTTTTATAAAAATAAATTTAATTAATAAAAATTATAATATTTTTAAAAATATAAAAATATATATAAAAAACAAAAAAGGTAAAAGCCTTTGAGTTGAAAAATAAAACTTTCTAGTTTTTTAGACTTTAAGTAAGAAAACAACAAGCTTGACTTTAAATCAGCTTAAAACTGATTGCCAAACGTGGCTTTAAATAAGTCTCTTTATAAAAAAATGTAATTATATAAAATCTTTTATTAATTTGAAGGATAAGAATGTAAGAAAAATTTACTTACCAATGGGACTTTGTAAATGTGCACACTATTTTATTTGATATGTCCATAGGTACAAGTTTCTTACATCATTTACAAGCATTCATTGTATATAGTCAATATAATAAATGTAATTTATTTTATCTGTGATATATTGTGATATAGAAAAGCAAAAATTCTCTAAAATGAAAAATTGTGTATTTATTTTTCATTAACCAACTCCACATCTTGCGTCCCTGTAAAAAGTATTTTTAAATAGAAATTATTAAGTACACACAATTTGCTAATTAGTATGCCCACAAGCATAAATAGATTAAAGGAGGGGGCGGATGAAAACCCTTGTTTTTATGAGATTTTGAAAATTTTTACTATTATAATAATATTATATTAAAATATTTTATGATTATATAAATTTGCAACTTTAAAATTTTTTAAAAAATTTAATACATATTTTTATAAAAATTTATAAAAATAATTTATCCTTCATAAACTAAAATTCTACGTCTGCCTTTGCCAACAAGTAAAAAAACGTTTTGCATGATATACAAGTATTTCTTGCATAATAACTTTTTGCTTCTCTGATTCTATATTTGTAGTGATTTTTAATGTTATACAAAATATTATTTAATTGGAAGCGCCGGCCAGCTTAGTGGCAACGCTGCCAGTAATGCTCCACTGCCCCAGGTTTAACTCTTGGTATATTTCCTTTCCACTTAACCTACCCAAAAAAATATTTAAAAATTTTATTTTAATTTAATATTTAATACAATAAATAAGAATGCACATGTTTCGCTTGGGCTACCCTCTGCGCTTATATGTTCAGAAATGTTCTTATATTAAGATCTATTTGTTTATTGGGATATAAAATAAGAGAATATAGAAAAATAAAATAAAATAAATAATATCTAAAAAAAAAATGAAATTATATATATTTTGTGTCTGTATATACTATGTTTGTTTGGGTAAAACAAATATATCCATCCATATATATAAATAACCAATTGGTGTTCCTCTTTTTGTCCTATGCTAAATTACATTTTTGTCCTTGACAATTTTTTTGTTCTGAGAGCATGTTTGAGACTTTGAGTTTATTAATATCCGCAATTACATGAATAATAACTTAATTTATAATAATTGTAAATAGACTTCATGTTTATTAATCATACAGTTTATTTTGTAGAATTTATTGATATGATCGTAAATATAAAAACTTAAATTGATTCAATATTAATAAATAATAATTTAAATATATTTATTTTAAATAAAATAAATAATTTATTTTTAAAATTACCATACTATTAAAATAAATATTCTAACATATAATATATAAAGATATCTAACAATTGATATTTTTACAAGACGATCTCCTCAATATGCTTTTTAAGATAAATAATTCGAATCATTGAGATTAACTTGAAATGAGTACACAAAAATAAAATTTTATAGCAAAAAGATATTTTCTACCATACACAATAAAAAGTCAAGTCGGTACAAGCATGTTTTGGGCTCTCATTTTATAGTTGGAGGAATATCGGTACAGTAAGGAGCTTTTATTAGACTTATAATTGTTATTGATATAACTTATATTTATTTGATAATCATACCATTTATTTTATATAATTCATTTAAGAGAAAATCTGTGTAGAAATTTAAATTAATCAAATATCAGTAACTGATAATACATATTGTGAGACCCTGACCTATTTTTTTCGGCGTTTTTTGACGCATGTTTACCGTTTTTCGTTTTGCATGTTTATATGCCTTTTAAAAGTATGATCGGTGTTAGATATGCATACGGGATTGATTCCTAGAGTCATGGAGCATTGCGGTGCGAATTTCAAAAATTTAAAAAAAAAATATTTTAGAGGTCTATAAATATCTTGAGTTAAATATTTTCAAAACATATTTTAAACTTCTTCACTAAGTTTTCTCATTTTTCTCTCTGTCTTATCTTTAACTTCTCGGAGGCCCGGGGCTCGATTTTAGACGATCCAACAGTCGATTCTTATTATTAGCGTCGTGGTCTACGCATCCATTCAGACAAAATTTTATTCCGACGAAAATCAATTTTGCGCGTGGATCGAGACGTCGAATTTTTAACTTATCGAGGAAAGATCCTAGACTCTCATGTCTTATAAGAGTACTACGTGTAATCGTGCATGTTTTTACCGATTAAAATGTATGAGATCTGATTTTGTTTCAAAAGTTGAGTTTTGGGGTTTAAAACCATTTTTCGTCGTTTTCAATGGATAGAATCGTGTTTTGGGTGTTTCCTTTGAGGTCTTGGTGTTAGGTCTGGGCGCGCGAGTATCCAAAGGTGTTAGATGGGAGTTTGGAGACTTCGATACAAGATTTTGGAGGCACAAACAGTAGCTTAAAATAGTTTTTGAGGGAGGTCAGTCGACTAGATCTTGATGATCAGTCGACTGAATCTTGGTTCTTGGGGTTCAGTCGACTGGACCTGGGAGGTCAGTCGACTAACATGCTTCTGTTTAGGGTTTTTGGCCTTTTCAGTGTGTTTTCAGTCGACTAGAGGTTGGGGTCCAGTTGATTGAGGTTTGGGGCTGGTTTTTTGTGGTTTGGTGGTTGAGTTTTGGGTTTTCAATTGATTTTCTATGGTATTCAGTTGATTGATTATGGGATTAGTCGACTGAAATACTATTAGATTCTTTGTGGGGTTCGGTTGATCGTGTAGTGGCTTCGGGGGTCGAGTCGTAGCCTCGGGTGTTTGTTTAGATGCCGTCTTCGAGAGTGGCGTGCATGGTTAGATGTGGGTGTGGTGCAAGATTAGGTGCGTGGTTCACCGTTGGGTTTGTGTTGAGCGCGAGTGGGCGTCATGGGTTTGTGATGGCCGTGTTGAGCGTGTTCAGGCCCATGGTCCTTTTTGAAAAAAGGTGTTGGTACTGAAAACTGGGGCTTATGGGTTGAGTGTTGGCTTTTGAGTTAGGCTTGATTTTGTGGGTTGTTGGTTGTCCATGTGATTGGATGTCAATTATGTGACGGGTGACGTCATGATGTGTAGGTTATATGTGGTTTTATGCATTTATAACTTAGTTTTATTTATGCATGATGTAAGACGAAAATGTGGTCTTACGTGATATTGGTATGCACGTTAGCTCTGGCTGACGATGGGCAAAAATGTGGTTCGATGAATGTAAGCCTTGGCTAACGATGGGATAAAATGTGGTCCTAACGATGCATTCTTGTGTGCGAGAATCGGAGGGATAGAAACGTGGTCCTAACGATACACTTGTGTGCGAGTATTTGAAGGACGGAAATGTGGTCCTGACGATGCAGGTGCGCGTGAGTCTGAAGGATGGAAACGCGATTCTAAAGACGCGTGTGTGTGAATCTAAAGGACGAAAATGAAGTCCTGAAGAGATATGTGTAGGGCGTGTTGCTCATAGTGCATTGGGCGTGGTGCATGGATTGCATGAGTTAGCTTGTCGGGGCTTGTGAAAGTCGATTTAGATATGTATTCATGTGTTGCATATATCTACTTGTTATCTTTGGGACTCATGCGAGTCGTGTTATCAAAATGTTTCTTAGCTCTGATAAGTCGTGATCTAAAACTGTTTTCAACTGTTTTAAGACTTGAAATAGGGTCAAAAACTACACCTCATTTTTCTAGCATGTTTAGCAGATATTGAATGCTTGTATCTAGTTTCTGCTGAGTTTTGGCTCACGATGTGAAATTTAAAATATTTTTCAGATACCGGTTACGTAGGTTGATCCGGGGTTGCTGGAGGGGCGGAAGACCTGTAGTCTTCCTTCTGCTCGTTTTGAACATGTAGGCTGTAACATGTTTTCCGGCGTTAGGACCGTGTAATGTAAGCCATTTGGTAATTATATACAATGCATGTATGATTTATTGTGATAGTGTATTCTCGGGTTGGGTATTATATTCGGTTACTTGTGGGTGTTTCACGTGACCCGGAGTTTGTGACGTGATACATATGTTATATTTAATTAAAATGAGAATTAGATAGCGAGATTAACTTTTATGTGAATTGTTGATAAATTAATCAGCATTATATGAATTGATTTATTATTGTAAAAGTATAAAAAAAAAATTTCGTGCATAGGACGTTTTAAGAAATGACTTTATTGCCCTCCAATATAATTCCTCTGTTGTCTTTTTAGTTCAAGCACTCGAATTATTTTGGTCATTGAAAATTTTCAATTAAATTATGGTACTCTTTGCCGGTGCTAATTATGGCTAAATTTGTAATGTCTAAAAAACTTAGTTTTGAAGAGATTTATTTTTTTTAGAAAAAAAAGGAATAAAAAAAGTTATAGTAGCTTTTTTGTTTTTGTTTTATTCAAATGTCTAACATGCCTTTTTGTTTTGTTTTTTAAGTTATAGTGTTAAGGATGTTGGCATTTCTTCTTTTGTTTTTTGTATGGAGGGTTATTTTTTTTAATTTAGAGTATTATATAGTTTTACTCAAAAAATTGTGAGAGCATTTGGAATGTGTATAGGCTTTTTCTTATAAAAAAAAATTAGTTGAACTTTTAGAGAAATCAAACAATATAGCTTAAAAGCCTATAATAAGTTAAATTAAGTTATTATTGAGAACAAATATTTATTCTTTTATCTTAAAATTTCATTCGTTATCTTATAATTTACGAGAGAGAACTACTGAAAGGAACAAGATACATAGCAGTTAAAATTTTGAAGATTGAACAACAAAATATCAGTATTATCTTGCTGTATATAACGCTACATATTTATACTATATAAAACAACTTAACGTTGTTATTTCTTTGAACTTGAAAATATTAATTTTAATTTTATAAATTTCTGTAAAACTATACATATCATCCATTAACCATAGATTCTAAAACTAAAATGATAAATTTATTAATTTTTTTAATATATAATATTTTAGAGTATTACACAAAATAATATACATGTTAACTTTCTCTAATGATGTTTGGTGCAAAATATTTAAAATCTTAACATCATAGGAGTGTCATTTTTAATTTGAAAAAAATAAAATTTTTTTTGTCACGTTCCAAATTCCAGGGTCACGCGAAAGCCCATCATAACACTGTTTATAAAAATAAGATTTGCAGTTGGAAAACTATCAACTCAAAAATATACAACATTTGGATAAAAGATTCTCAAAATTTAGCTCTCATAAACAGTAAACATGCATTCTCATACATGAACAAGTATATCGCCTCAAGGCGCACAAAACTCGCCTTCTGAAACAGGTATATCTCATATAAACTACATGTCACAAAATAGAAAAAATTATAGCAAGTCTTCCATCACCACTGCTTCTAGGTCAACTCCGCATATTCACCTGAAAATAGTTTTACAGCAAAATTCCACACCGTGAGCCGAAACCTAATAGAAACAGACTATATAAAGCTGTAAAGCAGGCTATGCAATCATAAGCACATAAGCTCAACCACAGGAGCTAAAAGGTTTTCCTCTAAAAAATTATTAGTTTTTCATCTTTGAAACTATGCATCATAATAGATATCATGCCACAGTTAAGGGAAAACAGTAAAAAGTAGTATTCTCCACTCGAGTCACACAGCTGAGGGGAAAGAGATAAAATATAATCCTATGTACCGACTTTGCCACACAGACAAAGGTAACAACTATAGACTTATATCAATTACCTTGGTCACCACTTAAGGCCTGCTCGGTAATGACAAGTTCTATACGGAGTTACGACAATGTAAACAACGCTATTCACGGAGGTAACCGACTTAGTTTACGAGTTTACAACCCGAGGGCCCTAAGCACCCACCAACCACTTAGTTTATGGGTTCACAACTTGATGGCACTAAACACCCACCAACCTCGTTTACAGAGATTAACCGAAAAGCACGTACTCTGCGCACGTTTTCAGACTTTCACTGAGGAGTAATGGAAGCCCAACTCAACACACCCACTACCACGGTACATCTAAGGAAAACTTTTAAAAACCATCCGTAAAACAGTTTATACAACACATGTATAAAACGAGATCCAATCCATCAACCATGGAGATCAAACAAAACATATAAAACATATTTTCATCAAAACGTTTTAGAAGTGGAAACTCCACCTCACATGCTAGCTCCAAACCTTAAAAAAAACATGTTTTTCGCAAAAGCCGAACCTTTTTCCCAAAATGAACCCAACCATTCACCCCAAAGGATCACCAAACCATCCAAACCACAGCCTAGACCTTCAGTCGACTGGTCTCACTCACCCAATCGATTGGAAACTAGCTAGAAAACAAGAAAAAGCCCAATAGAAGAAATCCAGTCGACTGAGCACAAAACAGAAGGAATCCAATCGACTGACCCTCGTGGTCCAATTGACTGGGAAACCCAAATGAAGATCCAGTCGACTGACCACCATGGTCCAGTCGACTGGGCAACCCAGAAAAATAATTTTTTTGGCTACGATTTTGCCCTCCAATCCTCAAATCAAGTCTCCAAACATCCATATAACACCCTCGGACACTCGCACGTTCAAAGCCCACACCAAAATCTCGAAAAAAAACTCTCGGAACATATATCCATCCACCAAAACGATGAAAAATAAATTTTAAACCAAAAATTCGATTTAAACATAAATCACTTTTCATGCATTTTTAAATGGTAGATATGCATAAAATTACACGTACCACTCTTTAACAACTTAACAGTCTAGGATCCTAACTCGGTGAGTTAAAAACTCGACATCTCAATCCACGTGCAAAATCGAACTTCGTCGGAATAAAATTTTGTCCAGATGGATGCGTAGACCACGATGCTAACAACAGAATCGGCTGTTGGATCATCAAAAATCAAGCCCCGGGTCCTTGAGAAGTTAGAGAGAAGGTAGAGAGAAAAGGAGAAAACTTAGTGAATAAGTTTTGAAAATATCTTTTTGAAAATATCTAACTCTAGATATTTATAGGCCTCCAAAATATATTTTTTTTAAAATTTTAAAATTTGCACCGTAACTCCAACAACCCCGGGAACTAACCCAGTATGGACATTTAAACTCAAGCATGTATCAAAACATATATAAACACGAATGAACACGTCGAATATATATATATATATATAACGCAAAAAGGAATAAAACAAGGTCTCACAACTCTCCCCCTTAAGGAATTTAGCCCCAAAAATTCGCTATAAGGTTACGAGATAAACAGTTCTGGGTATGTAGCACGCATCCCAGACTCAAGCTTCCATGTCGCTTCTTCAACCCCGTGATGAAGCCATAGGACTTTGACATAAGCAATTGTTCTGCACCTCAACACTTGCTCCTTCGTGTCTAGAATCTTCACTGGACACTCCTCATAAGTAACATCCTCATCAACCTGCAGCTCAGCCCAATCTAACACATGTAAAGGATCTAGCTCGTACTTTCAAAACATAGAAACGTGGAACACGTTATGCACAGATGCTAACTGAGGTGGCAAAGCTAAACGATAAGTGACATCTCCAACCCTGTCAAGAATCTCAAAAGGCCCAATGAAACGCGGGGATAACTTTTCGCTACGACCAAACCTCATCAAACCTCTATGTGGTGAGACCTTCAGAAACACGTGATCTCCCACTGCAAACTCCAAAGGCCTTCTCCTCATATCTACATAACTCTTCTAGCGTCTCTACGCCGTCATAAGGTGTTGACAAATCATGACAATCTTTTTGGTTGTCTCCCACACCAAATCGGGTCCCAAGACTGTGGTCTCTCCCACATCTGCCCAACACACAGGCAATCTCCACGGTCTACCATACGAAGCCTCATACGGTGCCATCCCAATACTAGACTGATAGTTGTTGTTGTATGCAAACTCTGCTAAATGTAGATGATCCTCCAAAGAACCTTTGAAATCAAGTACACATGCCCTCAACATATCCTATAGAATCTGTATAGCCCTCTCAGACTGACCATCTGTCTAGGAGTGAAAGGCTGTACTGAACATCAAGTTTGTCCCCAAAGCCTCCTGAAGACTGCTAAAAGTGCGAGGTGAATCGCAGGTCTCTATCAAAAACAATAGACACTGGCACTCCATGCAACTGGACTATCTCTCTGACGTACAATCTACTCAGTCTATCCACCGAATCCTTCACACGGATGGGGAGTAAGTGTGCAGACTTCGTCAACCTATCAACCACAACCCATACGACGTCGTGTTCCTAGGTGATCGAGGAAGTCCTAACACAAAATCCATTGTGACGTTCTCCCACTTCCACTATGATATCGGTAATGGCTGTAACAATCCTGCCAGTCTCTGGTGTTCTACCTTTATCTTCTAATAGGAGAGGCATCGAGAAAAAAACTGGATCACATCTCTCTTTATTCCCATCCAACAGAACGGACGACGTAGGTTATGATACATCTTCGCGCCTCCTGGATGCATAGCAAGGCGAGAATGATGACACTCATGTAATATATCTGTATGGCATGACTCTGGCACAAACAGCCTCTCGGCCAATCTCAGACTCTGATCTGAACCCACAACCCAACCTGCTATAACTTCCCTATTAGTAACACGATCTCGTATCATCTGAGCCTCCTAATCCATCTACTGGACCACTAGCACTCGTTTAATCAATTCAGGTTGCAAAATGACTTAGAATAAGGTGGCACCCGTCGCTGTCTCTCTGAGACACAGATCAAACTCCCTGTCCTCTCGAAGCATATCCCACTCACGTATAGTCATAGATGCTAACGACCTGTGAGATCTCCTACTGAGAGCGTCATCCACAACATTGGCCTTCCCTGAATGATACTGCAAGTCAAAATCATAATTCCCTAACAACTCCATCCATCGCCATTGGCACAAGTTCAGATTCTTCTGCGAAAATAAATATTTCAAACTCTTGTGATCGGAGAATACCTCGAAGTGCTCACCATAAAGATAGTGACGCCATGTCTTCAAGGCAAAAACCACGGCTTCCAACTCCAGATTATGTGTTGGGTAGTTCTTCTCATGCGTCTTCAACTACCGAGAATCATAGGCTACAACCTTACCTCCTTGCATCAGAACACAACGTAAATCGTCATGTGATGTATCACAATACACTATATACCTCAAGCCTCGCTCTAGGATAATCAACACTGGTGCGCTAGTCAACCTCGTCTTTTGCTCCTGGAATGCCGACTCATAGGACTCACTCCAGATAAACACAACTCTCTTCCGCGTCAGACGCATCATTAGCACGGCAAGTCTCGCAAAATTCTTCACGAACCGTCGATAGTAACCTGCTAAACCCAAAAAATTGCAGATCTCAAAGACGTTCTTCGATCGCTCCCAACCCATCACAACATCTGTCTTCGATGAATCCATTGCTACTCCGTCTGTCGACACTACGTGTCCAAGAAATCTTATCTCAGACATCCAAAACTTGCATTTTTTGAACTTCGTATACAAGCGATGCTCTCTCAAAGTCTGTAGAACAATATGCAGATGGTCCTCGTGTACCTCCCTAGTGGGTGAGTAGATGAGAATATCATCCACAAACCCCATCACAAAACTGTCCATATAAGGATGGAAGATCTGGTTCATCAAACTCATAAATGTAGAAAGAGCGTTCGTCAGACCGAACGACATGACCAAAAACTCATAGTGACCATAGCGAGTCCAGAAGGTGATCTTTGCTATGTTCTCGTCCCTAATCCTCAACTGATGGTACTCTGATCTCAAGTCAATCTTGAAAAAATATCTCGCCCCCTTCAACTGATCAAACAAATCATCAATCCTCGGTATATGATACTTGTTCTTTATTGTCACCTAATTCAGTTTTTGGTAATCGATACACAATCGCAAGGATCCATCCTTCTTCTTGGCAAAAAGAGTAGGAGCTCCCTATGGTGAAGTACTCGGCTGCACAAACCCCCTATTTAGTAACTCCTGTACCTGTACCTTGAGTTCACGTAACTCAGTGGGTGCAAAACGGTATGACGGCATGGATATGGGAGCAGTTCCTGGAACCAACTCAATAGAGAACTCTACCTCCCGATTCGGCGACAACTCAAATAGATCGTCAGGAAAGACATCTGGATAGTTACAAACCACCGGACGTAACTCTCCTCGAACCCTAACTCCCTTATCCAACATGAGAGCTGCGAAGAGTGAACCCAAGTTGCCCTGGTTCCGCGCAACATCGGGCATAGATACCTAACCCTCATCTCGATCACCCACAAAGCAAAAGTAATCTCTCGCCGGTGTATAAATCGTTACCCTTCGTCGATCACAATCGATAAAGGCATAATAGGTGGTCAGCCAATTCATCCATAGGATGACATCAAACGTGGTCATGTCTAGAATGATAAAGTCAAACTCTAAACAACGACTGGCAACCTCCAACACGCAGGATCTACAAATAAGACTCAACACCACACTTTTACTGACTGGGGTCTCCACGCTCAAAATACTGCCCAACAAGTCTGGTTTCAAACCTAAAGCAGATGCAAAATCAGATGACATAAATGAATGCGATGCTCCCGTGTCAATATGAACACTGGCCCATGATCTATAGACTAGAAGAGTACCTCTGATCATGGAATTGGTAGAACCAGCATCGGGTACGACTGGTGCTCTGGATAAATTGGGATCTGCAAGAACATAAGCTCTAGCCTGTCCAATGTGGCCCTAAACTGTCGACTTTCTGCCCGACTATACTGAGGTGCCCCTTCTACAAATCTGGATGGCTGGTGTCCCTGGGCTGATGGAGTAATGGGTGCTCCTGTTGTACTCCTCATACTCCCTCCTCTGGGGTAGTCCCTATGGATGTGCCCAGACTGGTCACACTCAAAACATACCACTGGCCCCCTCCCCTGAGCCTACGACTACGACGGTGCCTAAACTAGCGTTGGACTACGACACTCTGTCGCGCGGTGCCTTGGTCATCTGCATCTAAAACAAATAGGGTCTCTCTGATCCGACCTTCCCGTTGAAGCTACGGGAGGCGTGGATACAGAAGATTGTGGCGGATACGACTCCACTGGATGAGAACTCGGGCCAGATGTTCACTGACGCTTATTCCTGCATCCCTAGAACTGTGCACGTCCCCCATCTTGCGGACCCCTACTGTCTCTGTCTCTACGCGTCTCGTTTAGAGTGTCTTCCACCTTCATGGCGGTCTCTACAAACTCTGTAAGAACCAGCATCCTGAATGTCGCCACTCTGTCTAGGATAGCGGGCCTCAAACCCCTCTCTAACCTCTTTGAACGGAACTCATTTGTAGGTATGATCTCCTATGCAAACCGAGATAGGTTAGTAAACTCAACCTCATACTCAATCACAGTCATCGTCCCCTGCATCAGAAAAAGAAAGTCCTACCTGTAGTGATCTCTCAATGTTGCGGGGAAGTATTTCTCTAGAAATACGATGAAGAATGCCTCCCAAGTGCCCCCAACTATGGTCTTGGCAAATTTCCACCACATGTGAGCACTCCCTTTCAACTGGAAGGCAGCAAAGGTAACCCTCAGATCATCTTCCTCTATCTGAAGCGTGTCCAAGATCTTGGTAACTAACTCCAGCCATTCCGTGGCGACCGTGGGATTGGGATTCCCATAAAAGATAGGAGGGTCCAGACGGCGAAACTCATGCATCGCGACCGTCGCCCTCTGCTCAGGTGCGCTCTCCCTTCCCCTAGTTGCCTCACCTAGTTACCAGATGGAGTCGACCATCTCACGCAACGGATCTCCCCCCATTAACAGGTCCATGGGGTGCATTAGCATCCCCAACATCTGGGACTGGAACGTCCGTTCGGCCAGGACCACGGTCACGGCCTCGACCTCGGCCTCGTCCTCCCCTCGTGGACATCACTCTATACGAAAGTAAAGCAATATAACAGGATAAGAATCCATATAACATATGATTGCTAACGTAGAAGACAAAATACGCATAAGCATGCCAACACATAGCCACTTAAGATCATGTCATCACATCTCATATACTGAGGAGAACCAACAAGAAAGACTTGTCACTCTGGATAACCTACTTAGATTTCTTGCTAGAAATCACGTCCGTGAAACTGTCTCTAACATGGCTCTCAAGTTTGTTAATTCAAATGCCCGAAGGCAAGACTAATCAATTCTAATGTCCAACTTTCATACCCACGTATACACGCTATCATGCTGAACAAGCTATCATGCGTATGTTAACAAAGCGCTAAAACACAGGCAATTAAGCACACATACATCCTCACAAAGGTGATGCACCCTCATTCCCATGGCTCTTAGGTTTTCGAACCCAGAGCTCTGATACCAAGTTGTTAAGCCCTAAACTCTAGGGTCACGTGAAAGCCCACTATAACACCGTTTATGGAAATAAGATTTGTAGTTGAAAACCATCAACTCAAAAATATATAACATTTGGATAAAAGATTTCTAAAGTTCAGCTTTCATAAACAATAAACATGCATTCTCATACATGAATAAGTATATCGCCTCAAGGCGTACAAAACTCGCATTTTAAAATAAGTATCACATGTAAATAGCATGTCACAAAATAGGAAAAACTATAGCAAGTCTTCCATCACCACTGCTTCTAGGTTAACTCTGCATGTTCACCTGAAAATGGTTTTACAGTAAAATCCCACACCGTGAGTCGAATCCCAATAGAAATAGACTATATAAAGCTGTAAAGCAGGCTATGCAATCATAAGCACATAAGCTCAACCACAGGAGCTAAATGGTTTTTCTCTCAAAAATCATTAGTTTTTTATCCTTGAAATTATGCATATCATCCTGATAGATATCATGCCACAATTAAGGGAAAGCAATAAAAAGTAGTATTCTCCACTCAGGTCACCCAGCCGAGGAGAAAGAGATAAAATATAATCATATGTACCGACTCTACCACACAGACAAAAGTAACAATTATAGACTCCTATCTATTACCTTAGTTACCACTTAAGGCCTACTTAGTAATAACAAGTTCTATACGAAATTACGACAACGTAAACAACGTTATTCACGGAAGCAACCAACTTAGTTTACGGGTTCACAATCCTAGGGCCCTAAGCACCCACCAACCACTTAGTTTATGGGTTACAACCCGAGGGCACTAAGCACCCACCAACCTTGTTTACGGGGATTAACCCGAAGGCACATAGGGACCTACTCTACGCACGTTTATGAACTTTCACCGAAGAGCAATTGAAGCCCAACTCAACACACCCACTGCCATGGTACATCTAAGAAAAATATTTAAAAATCATCCGTAAAACAGTTTATACAACACATGTATAAAACGAAATTCAATCCATCAACCATGGAGATCAAACAAAACATGTAAAAATATATTTTCATCAAAACATTTTAGAAGTTGAGACTCCACCTCATAGGCTATCTCCAAACCTTAAAAAAAACACATTTTTTTTACAAAAGTCGAACCTGTTTTCGAAAAGAAACCCAACTATTCAGCCTAAAGGCTCAGCAAACCATCCAAATCACAGCACAGACCTTCAGTCGACTGGTCTCACTCACCCAGTCAACTGAAAACTAGCTGGAAAATAAGAAAAAGCCCAATAGAAGAAATCCAGTCGACTGATCGTCTTGGTCCAGTCGATTGGGAAGCCCAAATTAAGATTCAATCGACTGACCACCATGGTCCAGTCGACTGGGCAACCCAGAAAAATAATTTTTTTGCTACGATTTTGTCCTCCAATCTTCAAATCAAGTCTCCAAACATCCATGTAACACCCTCGGATACTCGCACGTTCAAACCCCACACCAAAACCTCGAAAAAAAACTCTCAAAACACACATCCATCCACCAAAATGATGAAAAACTATTTTTAAACCAAAAATCCGATTTAAACATAAATCACTTTTCATGCATTTTAAACGGTAGATATGCATAAGATTACACGTAACACTTTTTAACAACTTAACAGTTTAGGATCCTACCTCGATGAGTTAAAAATTCGACGTCTCGATTCACGTGCAAAATCGAGTTTTGCCAGAATAAAATTTTGTCCGGATGGATACGTAGACCACGATGCCAATAACAAGGATCGGCTGTTAGATCGTTAAAAATTAAGCCCCGGGCCCCCGAGAAGTTAGAGAGAAGGTAGAGAGAAAATGAGTAAACTTAGTAAGTTTTGAAAATATCTTTTTGAAAATATTTGACTCTAGATATTTCTAGGTCTCAAAAATATCTTTTTATTTAAAATTTTAAAATTTACACCGTAACTACCAACAACCCTGGGAACCAACCCAGCATGGATATTTAAACTCAAACATGCATCAAAACATATATAAACACGAATGAACACGTTGAATATATATATATACAT
>JAOTRH010471372.1:0-26848 GCA_034768845.1 Heliamphora exappendiculata | reverse complement strand
AACAATGGGGTGGTGAGCCCCTACATTAACTCGCTTGTAAACTTTTTAAAGGTATTTTTGGGTGTCCTGGAGGTAAAATGGGATCACCTAAGCTCGAAAAAAATAGACTTTCAAGTTCCAATAACATACTTGAAGTATCTAACGGCTCAAACCAAGGGTCGAGATATGTGAAAAATAGTGTTGAAAATAGGTCGACAAAAAAAGTTTGAAAACAAAGGAACCGTTTGGGCAAACAGGACCTTCAAGCGACTCGCGCATTGATTTGTTTTTGTCGGAGACCATAGTTTTTTTTAAAATTTTATTTCATCATCGGACGCGACTAAGCAGTAGGTATGCGTATTATTGCTGATAAAAATAGAGTGCCTACAATAGGCAGCTCGAAGGAATGTTGAGTACAATGATTTTTCATGAATTTTTGGAGTTTTGTTGATTGTTTATGTATTAGAACCACAACAAAATGGCTTTCCTTTCAGATTTGACATTCACATATCCAAAGAACTTATTGGATAAGTTTTGTCAAAATGGGGCATATGCAGACACCCTATTTTCTTGGTCCCTGATACTTAGTTAGTTAGTGATGATTGATAGGTGCTTAAATATGCCATTTAAGCCCTCAATTTACACTACCAAAACTCTCATTTTTGTGTCAGTGATACAATTTTTATAGTATTTACAAATTAGCATCAGAGGAGACGAAATAGAGAAAAAAGCAACAAAATGAGGAAAATAGCCAAAAAAAGCATGCACCCTGGTCATTTCTACTTGAATGGGCGCCCGGATGGTTTTTAATAGAAGCCTTGGCATTCGGGAGGGCGTTCACTCGGTGTTCAGAGAATTAAGGTTCGCAAATTTTAAAAATTAGGCCAAAATGAAAGGGTCTATAAAAGGATAAAAAGAAGACAGAAGGGGGGTATCTAACAGGTGAAAAAAAAAAGCAGAATATGGGAGGCGGCTCCATCAGAAGGTCTTCCAATGGTGCGTTTGGCTAGAAACTTGGCGCCATCATCTACATCCACAAGTGGCTATTAGCTTTCCTTGGGGCTGATTTTAGATGAATGTTTGATCTTTATATTTGATTGCAGATTCTTTTCGTTTTACTTTATGTGTATAATTCTTGACAAGTTTTTTTTTTATAGTAAGTGTAATTGGTTTTGATATTCATTTTCTATGATTGCAAGTGTCAAGTTATACACTGTTTTATTTGTGAACGTGGTATAAAAGTGAGATATATGTTTTGTGAGGACAGGTTATGCCGAACTTGTTGAGGACAGCCTGTTCCGTTGACGGTAATTTATGCTAGGTTTTGGTTTTATTAATCCTCTTGAGAAGTCCGTTGAGACTTGCAACCATAATGGATATTTTGCGAATAAATAGTTTTGGTCGCTAATCAGTATAAGTTCATCTTTGCGAGGTTAGGGTAAATTTGAAACGTTTGACTTTTCACATTTAAATATCTTTTTTATTAATTTTTGTTATTTGCCATTCAAGTCAATCACATCTGATAAATTCAATCAATTTCTGTTTCAAAATAATTTTAGAAACTAATCCGAGAATACCGTCACTTAGTCTTATTGTCCTTGTTAGAACGATATCTGGTCTCAACTATTATTCTACAAATTAGTAGTTTTCTTAGGTTTTAAATATTTATTTTTGATGCAATGACGACCAAATCAAATTTTGGGGCCGTTGCAGGGAACAAAATGCACGGTCTCTTATTTTCAGAATAGCTCTTATTTTAATTTGCAAATTTATGAATTTTTTAGTTTAGGATTTTTTTGTATAGTTCTTTTTTTTTCTCTATTAGACTTTAATTGTAGGTTGGTTGGTGTTGGAGGAAGTTTGGTGCGGATATTGAATTCTTACCAAAGCATTGTGAGTTTCTATTACTTGTTCAGTAATTCGCATCCGGGATTATCTATTCTATTTTATTTTGTTTATTTATTTACTTTTTTATATATATATAAAATGGCCTATTTTAAAAATTGCTTTGAGGGTTTTGAAATTCGTGATCACCCATCATTGAGAACCTAAAACAACTATTTGCAACACATGACAATAAGCTCTCACTCTTGTGCAATTTTCTCCAATCAATATAGGCACCAACGATATGAATCCGAGAGTGACTCTATTGCTTTCTCATTTTCATGGCTTAAATTCAAAATTTTCATATGAGCATATTAAAACTTTTGAAAAGATTTGTTCAATTTTGAAATGTCCGAATGGTAGTGAGGAATTTATCATATTTCAGTTATTTCAATCATTTTTAAAGGACAAAGCTAAGAATTGGTTTTATTCTTTGAGACCAAATTCAATCAGAACATGGCAAAGGAAGCTTAAATATTTTTTTGAGAAAATTTTCCTACCATAGACTCTTATTCTTAAATAGCAAATTGTGAATTTTAATCAAACCGAATATGAGTCTTTTGCATAATGTTGGGAGAGATTCAAATATTTGGTAACTTCTTACCCATGTCATAACTATGAGACTTGACGTCTTATTCAATTTTTCTATGAGGGTTTAAGTCTTGAAAATGCGACAGTCTTGTAGAGATGATGTGTTATAGTGAGTTTTTAGATAAAACACCTAAAAAGACATGGACTTATTTTGATAATTTATCTAAAAATTCATAATCTTGGGATCCTAATGAGTTTAGTAAAACCAATTCTCATGCTTGAAAACATGATACAACAGAGCCACTTTGAGGAATTGAAAAGGTTCAAGTTGATTGTGTTGCTTGTAAGACTTTGATATGATGGTCTAAATATTCTAATTTCCAATGAGATATCACTTAGTCCACTAAGTGTCACAACTATAGAAAACATATTATTTGGAAAATTACTTAGAGTTGGAATGGATAGATGAGCATAATATTAGTAGTCTTCCTCATGGCTTTCTATATGCCTTCGCATGAAAAAATTCTTAAGGAGCTGTTGCAAATAATTGTGTTTAGTTAATCTGAATTTAAAAATCAGACACTTCTAACCAATGATGATGATGAAAGTATTTTTGTTGATTCGACTCATATGAGCAATCAAGTGATAATGAAGTGTTTTGATCAACCGAATATGACTCTCATGATAGATTTTCAATAGATTTGACCTACCTAGATAAGAACATATGTTTTAGCATGTTAATCTGTATACATAATCCTTATTTGGTTAATTATAAGAAGTGAAAAATGTCCAACTTTTCTAACGTTTAGCTGAAGACGGTAAACTTATCTCTATTGGGAGGAAAACCAAATGCTTTTAAGTAGTTGCAGGTACGCATAGCTTTTAGTTAAAGGGCGTTGCTCTTCTTATCCTTTATCGTGCTTTCGGCCACCGAGATGATCTTTTTTAACTTTATGTACCTACTATCCTTGTAAAGACCCGACATTTAGGTCACATAGTTAATAGGAGAATAATTGGAAGTTCGAGTTTAAAGAACCCAAGTTAAGTGTTTATGTTGAGAGACCAAAGTCTAAAGACGAAATTCTTGAACCGAATTTTTTTCAAAAGAGATCGACCTAGCTGTTTAGTCTTTTTGAACCCAAACATGAGCTGGGCTAGGCCTACATGGTTTTGGATCCTATTTTAAATAGCTATTCCAAAATTCCTTAAGAGTATGAACAAAAATCAAAGATTGGGCCCAAAATCCAAAGAAGGCCTAAACACCAAAAATAAGCCCTATGAGTTTTTTTACCCACTTTCTTCAAAAATAATTAATACATATAATATACATATAACATACATAAAACATATATGATATATATAACATATATACTAGGAACTTAGGGTTCGTTTGGTATCTCGGATGAGATTGAATATGATATGATGGATAAATAATACTATGAGTTCCATATAATTTTTTTAATATTAGAAAATTATGGAATTGATTATGTGTATGGTGAGAAATTTAGTTCATATTTGGTTAGGATGAAATAAAGAGTGAGATAAGATTTATAGAGTTATTTTTTACCGTTAGATGGAGAGAAAAGATAACCTAGAGTCTAATACTAATAATACAAAGGGGGACTAGTATTATTAATCCCATGAATGAGGTATTAGTAATTCGGTATTCACCGAATTATTAAACTTTATCCCACGATACAAACGCAAAAATAGTAGTCCGAGGAGAATAAAATTAAACATGTGGGGCCCACATATTTTTTAATTCAATTCGACCCCCAATCTAAACATGCTCTTAAGGAATGATGAGAGGTCTAAGTCTATTCCTACTATTCCTGGTGAATCCTTGATCTATCCCAAGGGTGACATCTACGTTCAGACTGAGAGTTTGAGTGCCGCACATCAGGATGTGGTCCCTTCTGCCACTCTAGTGGGGGAGCATGATCCCCCTGCCTATCTGGCTATGATTCCTGCCTTTCACTTCACTTCATCATGCCCCTACTCCACCTCTTACCGCTGGTGCTCTGCCCCCAGCCTTCACCTCTGTTGTTCCTCTTCCTCTTCTCCCGGTTGCTTCTCCTACTGGCACTCCTGCTAATGATCAGATGGCTCGAGTCCTTTAGTACCTGGCCCACTTCGAGGCTTGGTTTGATGCTCATGATTGCACCCTCTTTGCCTTCCAGAGTTAACTAGCCTCTGCTGGTGTTCAACTTACATGCATCCAATACCATTTGGATGTCGACTATGCATCAGATGAGGCCGCCGAATTCTCTAACAAGTAGGAGCTTCAATTTCCTTCCTTGGCATCTCTGTAACAAAAGGGGGAGAGCTTTAAGTAGTTAGTTATCTTTTTTTTTTTTTTTTTTTTGTACTTTGGATACTTTTTGGACCGTATGTTGTTAACATGGTGTTTTGTATCATTGTATTGACGATTGACATCTCTTTTTATGTATAATTGTACTCTAGATGTTATTTATGGATGAATATTGTTAGCTTAAGAGTTTTTTATATTAATTTTGATAAATTTTATAAATTCACTTTCTAAAAATAAATTACTTTAAATGATAATATTTATTTTTTTTTCTAAAAATAAAGTGTTAACACATCTGGAGCAAATGAATTGACACATTTAGCCAAAAGAAATTATTTATCTCTTAAAAGAATTAAAATACTTAAGTATTCTTGAAAAAGAATATTCGATGTTGACCCCAATTAAAAATTAAGTCAAACACTTTAAAGGCAAAGTATACTTGAAGCATATTAAGTGTGTGTCAACACTTTTGAACAAATAGTTTGACACCCTAATTGGTTGATGAAGTTTCTTTCAGATATTAAGAATTAGTGTCGACACAAATAAATTTTGTGTCAACATAAAATAGCCGAAACTCTTAGGACTCAAAATGAACCGACACAAATTAATTTTGTGTCGACACAAAAATGTCTTTCACTTTTGGTTTCCATAATTTTGAGTTGACACAAATGTCAAATGTGTCGACACAAAAGAACCGATGTCACCTGCAGATTTCAGGTGTCGACACAAATTTAAAGATAAGTCGACACAAATATCTCGAGCCCACTTGAAAAAATGTGGTGCCGACAACAATGACCAAATAAGTCGATACAAATATACCGAGGGTTCCTACAGAAGTTTAGTGTCGACACCAAGAAGAACTGTGCCAACACAAATAGTCCTGTCCCAGATGCTGATGTTCAAATTAGTTGACACAAAATCCACTTGTGTCGACACTGTGGTATTGGTGAGGAAGATTGCAGAATTTGTGTCGACACCTCAGAAGTTTTGTGTCGACCCAATCACTAGAAAATTCCTGCCCTAAACAATTTGTGTCGACACTAGCGATGTAGATTCAAATTCAGCACAGACTTCAACGGTTGAATTTTTGGTATTTAATGCCATTACCTACCTCCAACGGTCATAAATGTACAAGAGCCTATATAAGGAATAACTTCTCAACATTTAATTTCTATGGAGACTTACAATCACTGTTCTATTGCTTAAAGCAATCTCAATATTCTCAAGCTCTCATTTATTGCTGAAGCTCCAGTTCTTGTTCCTCATCTCTCTATACCTTCTCATTTAATATATATTAATTTTTGTAAATAAAATGAGTGTTTCTCATTAATTACTTCATTTATTATATTCAAGGGCGAGTTACCCTTTATTCTTTGAGTGAGTGAGTAAATCTCATCAAAGAATAGTTCAAGAGAGATTAGAAGAAAATAAGAGATTATTTTTTATAGGATATTCTTGAAGCTATTATATAATTTTGAATGTACCCGTAAACATTCGTTATCTCAAGCAAAGTCTTAAAGTTGTAAAGGCTTGGAATGCGTCCGTGAAGCATTTTATATAGTGAAAATACTCAAGGAAAAACTTGAAGAGTGGTCGTAAACTTAGAAGAAGCCGAACCACTATAAATTCTTGGTATTCGGTTCAATTTTTCTTTCCCTAACCTTTTTAATATTTGTATTATTTTAATCTTTGATTGTCTTGCTATATTTGTTTTCTATATTAAAAGGTTTTCAAAAATATTTTAAAAGTTGTTATTAATTTTTTAAGACCCAATTCACCCCCCTCTTAGATTGCTTAGAACTAACAATTGGTATCAGAATTTAGGCTTTTGTTTTTGACTTAACTGTCTAAGAGTTTATATGGCAACTACTAGTATCGAACATATCCAATCCGAAGGTCAGTCAACCAATAGACTTCCCTTATTCAATGGAATAAATTACAATTATTGAAAGGGTAGAATGAGAATCTACATTCAAGTCGTAGACTATGACCTTTGGTGGGTTATCATTAATGGACCTAAAAGACCCACCAAAATTGTTGAAGGAACAATCATTCCTAAACCTGAGGCTGAATGGACTGAAAATGATATTAGAAAAATTCAAAAGAACGCTAAAACCATGAATTTCCTATATTGCTCACTTAACCCAAATGAGTTCAATAGAATCTCAACATGTGACACCGCTAAAGAAATTTGGGACAAATTCGAAGTTATCCATGAGGGTACCAACCAAATAAAAGAGTTTAAAATTAGCATGCTGGTACTTAATTATGAATTATTCAAATTGAAGCATAATAAAACTATTTCTGATATATTTACTCGCTTCACTGATATTATTAATGGACTAAAATCTCTTGGCAAGATTTATACAAATGCAGAAATAGTGAGAAAAATTCTTAGGTGCATGCATAATAGTTGGGAAGCTTAAGATCACAGCTATTCAAGAAGCCAAAGACCTCAACATGCTCAGTCTAGAAGAACTCCTTAATTCTCTCATTACTCATGAGATGAACATAAAAATGAACGATGAGGATGACAACGAAAAGAAGAAAGGCATCGCTTTCAAGTCTTCAACTCATGACGCAGAATTCGAGGAAGACTCATCAAGTGATGAGAATGAAGATATGGCCCTCATCACAAGGAAATTCAAGCAGTTTCTTAGAAATAAGAAATAAGAAATAAGGAGGAAGAAGATTCTTCAAGAATGAAGGATACAAAGGCGAGCTTAGCAAGTTCAAAGATGATTCTAGTAGGCTCAAAACAGATCACAAGAATGATGATATAATCTGTTATGAATGAAAAAAATATAGACACGTCAAGGCGGAATGCCCTTAGCTTAAAAAGTAATTCAAAAAGGGTTTCAAGAAAGTCATGATAGCTGCATAGGGTGAGAGTGATGACAACAGTTCTGAGAATAAAAAGGAAGAAAATAAAGTAATAAATCTACGCCTCATAGCTACAGAAGATGATGAGATAACTCCTAATCCTTTTTTCTTAGATGAATTACAAAGTGCAAAGAACTCCATTTTAAAAAAGTTAGTTCTTTTCTCCTCAAATGAGATTAAAATCTTGAAAAATAAAAATTTTGCTTTATCAAAACAAGTCTCTATTTTGAAAGATGAAAACAAGGTTTTGATTAAAAAGGTTGAAGACCATACTAAAATTGTTTATAAGTTCACTCAAGGAAAGAATAACTTAGACAAACTTCTTAGCATGCAAAAATGTGTTTTTGACAAAGCCGGAATCGGGTATAAGCCACAGAAAAAATAAAAGTTCTTAAGCAACATTTTTGTCAAGGCATCTTCTAATCATACAAATGCAACTTGTTTTCATTGCTATAAGCATGGACACACTATTACACATTGTTCACATAAAAATTTGTCGAGAAAGTTTGGGTTTCTAAAAGAATACATCCTCTAGAAATTAACACCAAATGGCCCAAGAAAATTTAGATTTCAAAAATCAAAACTTGATTCTCCTTGCAGGTGTGTCTCAAATCCTCATTCAAAGGAAGAATGTGGTATCTCAATAGCACATGTTGAAGATACATGATAGGCGACCAATCGATGTTTGCATCTCTCAAATCAAAAGATAGTAAATTTGTGACTTTTAAAGACATTAGAAAAGAAAAAATCATAGGAATTGGATACATCCGAAAATTTCTTTTCCCTTCTATTGAAAATATTTTGCTTGTTGATGGTTTGAAACATAATATTCTTAGCATAACCGAACTTTGTGACAAAGGTCACAAGGTTGCGTTTGATCATACTAAGTGTGTTATTGAAGATTTAACCAATAACAAAGTTATTTTTTAAGCTTATAGGTATGAAAATATTTATACATTTACTCTAAATGATCTTTTCAAAAATAACACCAAGTGCTTATCCGCCTTGAGTGATAATAGTTAGTTGTGGCATAGAAGGCTTGGATATGCACACATGAACTTAATTTTCAAACTTTTGAAGAAGGAATTGGTGATTGGGTTACCCCAAATTAAATTTTAAAAAGACGAAGTATGTGATGCATGTCAGCAAGGCAAACAAATTAGAAGTTATTTTCATTCCAAAAATGAGATTTTAATTTCTAGACCCCTACAACTATTGTACATGGACTTATTTGGTCCAACAAGGGTTTTAAGCCTTGGAGGCAAGAGATATGCCTTTGTTATTGTTGATGACTTCTCTAGATACACTTTGGTGCTATTCTTAGCTTATAGAGATGAAACATTTTCCTCTTTTGTAAAATTATCTCGGAGAGTTCGAAATAAAAAAGATTTTCAAATCACAAATATTCGAAGTCATCATGGTAGAGAATTTAAAAAGAAAAAAT
Organism: Heliamphora exappendiculata; assembly: GCA_034768845.1. Classification (NCBI taxonomy): domain Eukaryota; kingdom Viridiplantae; phylum Streptophyta; class Magnoliopsida; order Ericales; family Sarraceniaceae; genus Heliamphora; species Heliamphora exappendiculata. The sequence goes on along the minus strand of JAOTRH010471372.1, from coordinate 17,819 downwards.
TTGAAAAATTCTTTGATAAAAATGGGATTAACTATAACTTCTCTGCTCTTAGAATCCCTCAATAAAATAGAATTATTGAAAGAAAGAATAGAATATTGAAAGGAATGACTATAATCATACTCTGTGAAAATAACCTGCGAAGGTACTTTTAGGTTGAGACTGTCAATACTGTTTGTTTTATCGTAAACAGAATTATGATATGAGCTTCTCTCAATAAAATTTCTTATGAGCTATGGAATGAAAAAAAAATCTAACAACAGTTATTTTCGCGCCTTTGAATGCAAATATTTTACTTTAAACAACAACAAAGAACTTTTGGACAAGTTCGACGCAAAATCTTATGAAAATATTTTTCTTGGATATTCTATATCTAGCAAAGCGTATAGAGTTTTCAACAAAAAGACTCTAGTTGTTGAAGAATCTATACATGTTGTTTTTAATGAAGGTAACCTTGATTCTTCAAAAAACTTTTGTGAAGATAACTTATTAGATATAGAAAAATGTGTTTAAGATATCTTCATCAAAGAAAAAAAAGAGTCAAATCAAGAGGAAGCTTCAATTCCTCAATAAAATGCAGTCCAACAGGTTGTTGAATCTTTAAATCTAAGACATTTAGATTTACCTAAGGAGTTGAGCTATGCTCATGGTCACCCAAAAGTTCTTATTATTGGTGATCCACTGCAAGATTTTAAAACTCGATCCTCTCTACATTATGTTTGTGGTAATTTAGCATTCTTTTTTCAAACTGAACTAAAATATTTTTAGAAAGCCGAAAATGATAAGTTTTGGACCTTAGCTATGCAAGAAGAGCTTAATTAATTTAAAAAAAATAAGGTTTAGACTTTAGTCCCAAGATCTAAAGAACACTCTATCACCGGTATAAAATAGATTTTTAAAAATAAAATAAATGAGAATAGAGTAGTTCTTAAGAACAAAGATCGATTGGTAGCCTAATGTTACAATCATAAAGAATGCATCAATTTTAATGAACTTTTTCTCTTATGGCTAGGCTTGAAGCCATTAAGATGTTGCTTGCTTTTGCATGCTTTAAAAACTTTAAACTCTATCAAATGGATGTCAAAAGTGCGTTTTTAAATGATTTTATCTCGGAAGAAATTTTTGTGAAATAAACTCCTAATTTTGAAAATTCAGATTTTTCAAATTATGTTTACAAACTTACCAAGACTCTTTATGGTTTAAAACAAGCATCTACAGCACAGTATGAAAAGCTAAGTAAATTCTTGATTAAAAATGAGTTTTTAAGAGAAAAAATTGATACCACCATTTTCATCAAGTCTCAAGGAAATGATATGCTAGTTGTCCAAATTTTTGTAGATGGCATTATTTTTTGTTCAACTAACAAATTTCTTTGCAAGGACTTTACTAAATGTATATAGGGAAAATTCAAGATGAGCATGATGGCTGAGCTCAATTACTTTCTTGGACTCCAAATCAAGCAAACTCAAGAAGAAATCTACATCAATCAAGCCAAATACACGAGAGACATATTAAAGAGGTTTGACATGTTGAAAGAAAAACTCATGAGAACTCTAATGTGCCCTACAACAAAGCTTGACAAAAATGAAGATGGCATAGCAATAGATGAAAAGCATTATAGAGGTATGATCGGATCTCTCCTTTACCTTACTGCTAGTAGACCGGATATCATGTTTAGTGTTTGCATGTGTGCTAGATTTCAATCTAATCCTAAAGAATCACATATGAGCGCTGTTAAATGCATCTTTAGATACCTCTTAGGTACACAAAACCTAGGATTATTATATTCTAGAGAAATAGCCTTTAAGTTATTTGACTATTCAAATGCAGACTTTGCTGGATGTAAGATAGATAGGAAAAGTACAAGTGAAACTTGTCGATTCTTAGGACACTCACTAATCTCTTGGTTTAGCCAGAAACAAAACTCAGTGGCCTTGTCTACAGCTGAGGCCGAGTACATTGCAGCTGGAAGCTGTTATGCACAAATTCTTTTGATGAAACAACAATTAGAGGACTATGATTTTCATTTAGATCATATACCTATAAAATGTGATTACACAAGTGCAATCAATATATCCAAGAATCCAATACAACACTTAAAAAACCAAACATATAGAGATTAGACATCATTTTATAAGAGATCATGTGCAAAAAGGTAATTTCAAACTTGAATTCACAAGCACATATTATCAATTAGTTGACATTTTTACAAAACCTTTAAATGAAGAAAGAAGATGCTATATTAGAAGAGAACTTGGTATGCTATGTGCTCCTAATTCATTATTAATATGTCATACTAACCATATTTTTTCAATGTGTTTCAAAGCTTTTGACATTCTTCATTAATATGTGAAAATGTGTTAACACCACTTGAAAAAGTGTCAACATAATTGTGTGATGAGTCGACCCAAAATTGTATAGAAGTGGCACTGCAAAGAAAAGTGTCGACCCCTTTCTATATAGTGTCGGCCAAAATCTGCTCTCTGACTCTCGGTAAACTTGTGTCAATACAAAGATCAATCGTGTCGACCAAAATAGCTAAAAGTGTCGACACCTACTAAAAACGTGTGGACACAATTTCTTGTTTCGTAGACCCACACTTGCGAAGAAAAGTGTCGACACAAATGCCATATGTGTCAATACAAATCTTTATACCTATATATAGAGGCGTCGGTCCCCCAACCGTCACATCATTTTCCTCTCTCTTTATATAACTATTCATCTCTCGCGATTTTTTTCTTTCAAAAATCGTGTCAACCCTTCATCTTCACCCTCATTCTCTCTTTGATTCTTCCCTGAAATCAAGCACAATGCCTCTGAGGATGACGGGAAAAGGTGTGAAACGATCTGGTGAAGCCGGTTCGTCGAACCCTAGAGCATCGAAGAAGAAGAAATTGACCTCCACGACGGTTATGGCACCGGAACCAGTTGCTATGGCTGCGGTAATCCACTTCAAAACTCCCAAAATTCGTCAACTTTATTTTGCTTCCTTTGTGAATCGAAAAGTTATTTTCGGACGTAGCATAGATTTTGTCTTTTTTGACTCCATAGAAATGAGATTCAGAGATCTCTTTTCTAGCCTCGGATGGGAAAAGCTTTTGCAAATTCAAGAACCTCACTATTCCACTTTAGTCAAATCGTTTTATGCACACATTCACATTCCAACCATTCTAACCACCACCATCACCGCTTGGGTGAATGGTGTTGATATTCATTTGACTCGTTCATCCCTAAATGAAATACTCGATATTTCTAGAGGTGAGATTTGTGTTCCCTGTAACAAAAAACCCCTTGACTTTGAAGGTTTTTCTTTTTCTGTGGCTGTGAAAAAAAATTTTGAGAATGAAAATATTGACCCCACCAAGCTCTTAGAGGCTAACTCACTCAAACCAGATATGCGCATTCTGCATCATATGGTGAATCACATTTTTTTACCTCAAATGAAAAAATTTAGAGATCTGCATATATGCACATTTTTATCATGTGGTGCATACTTGAACAACAGACCCTAGACCTAGGCTTCTTATTCATTTATGACATGTTGTACTCTCACTGTAAGTCCAATTCCTCCCTATCTCATGCCATGCACTTGACCCAAGCCTTTTGTCATTTTGGCGTAGACTTATCAGTAGAAAAGATGGTACCATTTTCAAAACACGATTTGTATGGTAGCTCTACTCTCAAACATATGCAAATTGCAAATATTAACGGAGTATGAACTACCAAGCATGGAACACCATCTATTTCGCATAGTTAATCCACACCCCGTGATTTCTCTCATGTTCGCATTAATCTTGACTCACCTGTTGCACCTTCCTCTATGCCAGACCCTCCTGGTCCTTCTCATACTCCTCCTCTTCCCACATCTGGTCATGCTCTCCCTACTTCATTAGTCCCTTCATCTGCTCCTATTTATGTTGTTCTATCCAAAGTTGTTTTCTTGATAAAAGCATTATCCTCCTCCTTGTCCTTTTTTCAAACTAAAGTTAATCAAAACTTTTTCGATCTCAATCAAACTATCTCTTTCCTATCCAACAACATCAAGCATCTCGACAAAACTAACCGCAGCCTTCGAAGAGACGTTGAAAACGCAACGGATGCTGGGAGAACCCTATGCAAAACTATGGATGACAACATTGTCTCCATTGTAAATTGTAAAAAGGAAATCCTACACCAAGTTCAGAAGGAATACAATCAGAGCATTGTCACTGTCGTCCATGCAAATTCTCAGAAAGTCGAAAAGCACCTTCAATGGCTCCGCGAAGCTTGGAGCAAACAGTTTAAGCCAAAGAAAACCAAAGAAGAAAAGGCAGCTCGTCTGTAGCGTGAAGCTGATCTTGCCTTGGCTTCCAGATTTGAAGCAATGACCGCAGGTGGAGCTATGGATGAAAGAGCTTGAGCTTTTAAGGAATGAGCATCTGCAAAGCAAAGAAAAAGTTGAAACAGAGAAGAAATTCAAACACTTCATGGATGACCAGTGACCCTTTTTTGACAATCACAAAAAGGGAGAAAGGTAAGGTGAGTAAGGAGAGAAGAAGTGAAGGGGAGAAGAGAAGAAGAGAAGAAAACATTTTCAAACATTCAGTTTTATTTTTTTTTTTTGAAAGAAAATATATAAAGTTTAACATACATTTCTTTTTTTTTATGTTTGAATGGGTTGATGAATGTTTTGGATGAATGTTTAAACATTATTTTTATGCTTATGAATGAATACCTATGTTAACATATGTGGTTGTGCATAGCCAACTCTGCTTATAGTTGTATATATGTTTAAATTTTTTTTGAAAAATCTCTCTGCACATAATTGTTGTCATACACAGATAATTGCAAATTATCATCTAAGTGCATATTACTCTGTTGCATATATGCTTAACTTTATGAATACATATCTTGTTTAAGGCACATCGACAAGGAGAGAACCATTTTTGAAAATATTTTTTAAAAAATGTTAAATTGGTTGTAATCATCAAAAAATGGGAGATTGTTCGCCCAAGGACTTTTATATTGATTTTGATAATTTTCATAAATTTATTTTTTAAAAATAAATTACTTTAAAAGGATAATATTTATTTTTTTCTAAAAAGAAAGTATTAGCATATCTTGAACCAATGAGTTGACACATTTAGCCAAAAAAATGACTTATCTCTTAAAAGAATTAAAACACTTAAGTATTCTTAAAAAAAATATTTTATGTTGACCCCAATTGAAAATTAAGTTATACACTTTAAAGGTAAAGTATACTTGAAGTATATCAAGTGTGTGTCAACACTTTTGAACAAATGATTTGACACCCTAACTGGTTGATGAAGTTGCTTTCAAGTATTAAAAATTAGTGTCGATACAAATAAGTTTTGTGTCAACACAAAAGTGCCGAAGCTCTCAGGACTCAAAATGAGTCGACACAAATTGATTTTGTGTCGACACAAAAGTGTCTTTCACTTTTGATTTTTGGAACTTTGAGTTGACACAAATGCTAAATGTGTCGACACAAAAGAACTGAAGCCACCTGCAGATTTCAGGTGTTGACACAAAGTTGAAAATGAGTCGACACAAATATCCTGAGCCCACCTGAAGAAATTTGGTGCCGACACCAATGACCAAAGGAGTCGACACAAATATGCCGAGGATTCCCGCAGAAGTTTAGTGTCAACCCCAAGAAGAGCTATATCGACACAAATGGTCTTATCCCGGATGCTGATGTTCAAATGAGTCGACACAAAATCCACTTGTGTCGACATCGTGGTGTTGGTGAGGAAAATTGCAGAATTTGTGCCGACACCTCAGAAGTTTTGTGTCGACTAAATCGCTTGAAGATTCCTACCCTAGACATTTTGTGTTGACACTTGCGACGCAAATTCAAATTCGTGACAGACTTTAACGGTTAGATTTTTGGCATTTAATGCCCTCACCTACCTCATACGGTCATGAATGCACAAAAACATATATAAAGAGTAACTTTTTAGCATTTAATCTCTCTAGAGACTTACAATCACTATTCTATTACTTGAATCAATATCAATATTCTCAAGCTCTCATTTATTGCTGAAGCTCTAGCTTTTGTTCCTCATCTCTCTTTGCCTTATCATTTATTGTATATCAATTTCTGTAAATAGAGTGAGTGTTTCTCATTAATTACTTCATTTATTGTATTCTAGGGTGATTCATCCTTTATCTTTTGAGTGAATGAGTAAATCTCATCAAAGAAGAGTTCAAGAGAGATTAGAAGAAAATAGTAAATTATTTTCATAAAATCTTCTTGAAGTTGTGATAAGCTTTTGAATGTGCTCGTAAACATTCGTTATCTCAAGCTAAGTCTTGAAGTTGTAAAGGCTTGAAATATGCCTGTGAAGCATCTATATAATGAAAATACTCAAGAAAAAACTTAAGGAGTTGACGTAGACTTAGAAGAAACCGAACCACTATAAATCTTTGGTAACCGGTTCAATCTCTCTATCCCTAACCTCTTTAATATTTGCATTGATTGGAAGAAGTAAAAGGTTTTCAAAAAGGTTTTAAAAATTGTTATTAATTTTTTAAGACCAAATTCACCCCCCTTCTTGAGTTGTCTAGAACTAACATATATTTACCTTGTTGGATTTCTTGTAGCATAGTGCACACTTTTCACCTTCATATATTTTGTTCTGCTCATATCTTGTTGTGAATAGTTGATGCTATTTTATGCCACATTATTGCTTCATCTCGTTGGGTGTGTTTTGATGAGTTTTTCTACAGGCATGAAAGCTCCTTTCTCGTGTCTGGAGTCTAGTTATGTTCAGTTTGTGGGTTCTCGTTATAGCTAGGTTTTTCCATGTAAGAGTTGGTTCTTGTTTTGGGGGTTTTGTCCTATAAAGGGCAAAGGGGGAGATAATTAGGATAGTTAGCTATTTTTGGATCATGTCAAAACTGTTAAAGTCTGTATTTGAGTCGTTTTTAATTGTCGATTTTGGTTATCTATTAGTATCTCTGCTCAATTTGGTTCAAGACTCAACATTGATATGTCATGCATGCCTTCGCTTTGATGCCTCAAAGATGTATAACCTCTGTTGAGCACATTCCTTTGTGCATGCATATACTTCCTTATATTAGTCCTTCTTTAGGTTATTTTTTATATATGTTGCATGGTCAAGATCCTTATTCTTTTTTAAAAAAAATAGAGACTACGGCTAGTTGAGGGCAAGTCTGGGGCATGATCTCCTCTTGGCACTAGTTTGGCGTTCGTAAAGCACTTGAATGCCTCAAAGCGCTCACTCAGCACTCACTAGGCACTTGAGCGCTTGGATTCGCCTCTTTTTCCAAAGAGTAGCGCTCATTGGGCACTCGCTGGACGCATAAGCACTATCCATCATTGGATCTCTAGATTGTGGTGGTTTCGTTTGAGCGCTCAAAGGGCGCTTGAGTACTGCTTGGCTATGAGTTAATGAGTTCACAGAGTGCTTACTCAGCACTTGAGCGCTGATGCATACTTACTGAGAGCTCGCTTGACACTTGAGTGCCTAGATCATTTTTTGAACCAATCATAATCTAGCACCATTTGGTATATTAAGTCTTATTATTCATCCATTACGGTTGGAGAGAATTTTTAGAGCATTGAAGGAGGCTATTAGGTCTTTCAAAGAGAAAAGCATTTACTCCTTCCATTAATACTCTATTTTGTACCAATCTAAATTATTTTAATCATGTTCTAGGGTGTTTTTACTCCTTAGGTTGTGTATTTTTCAAAATCACATATTTTCATACAGTCTTCAATCTATCTCTCGCACACTTACCAATTTCACTTGAAGTCGTCGACTAGCAGAGGTCGAGATAGAGAGCTCGTGGATACTATGAAATCAGGAAAGAGCTCGGGAAGGAAAGTTAAGCCACAAAGTTAAGTCTACATTAGGAATGGCAATAGGCGGGGCGGGTGCGAGGATTACTTCTTCCATTTTTGTTCCCTATTTGATCGGAGCGGGAACGGAAAAAATATCGAAAAAATTGCAGGGAATGGGACGGGTACGGGGATATTTTGGGTATAATTTTTAAGATTTAAAAGAGTAATATTAATAAAAGTTATAAATAATATAATAAATAAAAAATAATAGTTGATAAATTAATATAACTAAATATACAAAATATAAAAAATAGAGATAAATATAATATTTTAATATTTTGAACTTATTATATTTATAAAATAATATTTTATACATATATTAATATTTAAAAAATATTTATTTTATGTCATCGGGGGTGAGGCAAAAAAAAACGGGACGGGGCGAACAAATACCATCCCCACTCCGTTTGTTATTGGGGGTGGAAAAAACCCTAAAAAGCGGGACAGAGACGGGACGAAGTCGAAGCGGGACGGAAAAAATTGCCATCCGTAATCTACATTGGGTGATGGTTGTAATTCCTCTCTCTATTGTGTCTTGTACCTTTTTTTATTCAGAGTGAGATTTTTGTGGGTTAGTATCATGCTTTTTATCCTAGAGATATGCCTTAGGAATTTTATGTTAAATTTTTTGGCTCTCATTTTTGTGTTGGTTGTTAGTTCATGTGCTTAGATTTTTCATCTAGATAAAAGCACACCTTTTTGAGAAAGAATCTAAAAAAATTTTAAAAATATGTTTTGAGCAAAAAGTATTTTTTTTAATTGGCATATTTACCCCCTTCCCTCTCTAGGCTCAATCTTCCAATTGTAGCTTTTTCAAGATTGACATCATGAGATCAATTTTCCCAAGTAGAATATAACCCTAAGCATGATCCCATTCCTGAATTTGTGTTGAAAGCTATGTGAGACGAAGACAAACTCATAAGGAGATAGTCTTTAGCGGCTCAATGAAGCTTTTTGGAACTCTTTTTTTTACTTCAATTTTTGTCCCAAGTGAAGTAGGAATGGTGAAATTTCGAGCGTTGTCATGGAGTGTGAATTTGGGTTTAATGCTTTGTGCAATCCTTTGCTTTTGAGAACAATGGTTGCTTAGTCTTGCTATTAGTCATGGGATTCGTAGATCCGTTGTTGTTGCTTGACATAACAATGACGCTCTTATGGTGATCTTGAAACTTTGAAAAATCCAAACATTTTTGGAAGTCATCTTTTTGAAGAAAGAAGTTTGGAACTTGGTGTAAGAAAAAAATATAAAAAAACAGAGAGGACCCACAAGACGTGTCAAATTTATCACAAACAGATTTTGTGTCAGCAAAAAAACACGAAAAAAGATGTAGAAAATATAATTTTATTAACTTAATAAAATGGGTACAATCTTATGTGATTTATACTAAAAATAGAAAATGAACGTTTGATTCAATTTCTAAATCAGTAAGAGACTGAACTAAAATAGCTTACTATAAATCTAAACTATCAAATGATTTTTCAAATCTTCAATTCTAGACCATTGAAAAAAAGGGGCTTGACACTATATTTTGAACAAAGATTAAAAACACAAACTCCGTGTGATTTGACAACTCGTAGATAGATCGACACGTTGATGAAATGCTTGTTAATTCTCCACGAGAGATTGAGAATAATTTTGAGCAAATTTGCATGTAGAAGGCCTTAAAAAAATGCATGAGAATTCTCTTAATTAAAAGTCCTTGAGAACTCTTATAGTGTATTCGTCCCAAATATTCTTTTTTCACAAATGAGACTCTATTTATAGCTCATGTGAATGGTTCGAGTTTTGACAACCCTAATAATTTGAATCTTAATTGATTTAATTTCTTGCATATGAGGAAATAACTCTCATTTAAAAAAAATAAAATCAAATTCAATTTTAAATTTCTCACACTTTTTATTTACTAAGAGATTTTGATAGGTGCCATTATAAGATCAACGCCTTTGCAGACTTTGAACGTTTTGAATTTAATCAATCAAAAAAAATTTATTAATGATGATCACTAAACAGTAATTAAATGATGTCAAAATTTTATTAGTCTCTTAATGTAAGTCGTCAAACAACCAAAAACTTGCAACGTGTAAGTTTGGGGATGATGGTAGCTAGTTCTCTATGCACCGAACACTTAACTTACCAAGTCGATTGAGACATTGATTGGAATTAATGGCTATGTTTAGAAAGTTGTTTTGGAAGTTCAAGTTTCGTTGTCACTAAGATTAGTAGTACAAAGAAAAAAGGTAAAGAAAACAAACAAAAAGTATCATATTTGTCTACAGCTAGAAGCTATTTCAGGGGACGCTAGCGCATTTGACATGGGTCAATTGTTCCCATCAATTTTTAAAAATTGACTACATACTATGCATCTTCAGTTTTTTGGTGAACTTTTTCTCATACAACCCTCATTGATGTAAATGAATATGCATCTAAAATCAAGAACTGCCATACCTTTTATGAATGTCATGACATGGGTTGGTTACCGACTATCATCCTCGGTCACCTTTTAATCTGTATTTAGAGAAAGTTTTGGAATCCTACACTTTAAATTGAGAGCTAGCACAGATATTATGGGGTCATATTTCTCGAAATTCGTCCGACAAAAAAGTCATCTAAGTATCAACCTAAACTTTTTTGGACGCATGTCTTCACGTAAGTAGTGAATAATGTAAGCCCAAAGATAGGGATTAAGTGGAGCATCTCGCTTTTTGTAGTTAATTGATATACAAATTTAAGAATTTAAGTTCCGTTTTTTAAAAATTAGAGAGCTAAGTTTAGTTGGAACTAAACACTTTATGTATAATTTTGTTTAGAAGAGTTTAGTTTTATTTTATTTTATTTATAAGAAAAATCTTTAAATGACTTCACCAAATAAAATTCCTCAAATAGCCACCGACTATATACGGGTGTTCTGGATATATGCAACGTTTGAAAGTACCATAAATCACTCATATATATGGATGATAATGGAGCGGGGCGGAGATGAAATCTCTTATCCTCATCCTTATTTAATCAGGAAAGGAACGAAAAAAACTATTGAGGAAGTAACAAGAAACGAGGTGAAAGTAAAAATATTTTGAAAATAGTTAGTGCATATTTATCACCTACGTATATTTTATTTTGCTCATACCTTGTTATGAATAGTTAATGCTATTTTCTGCCACATTATTGCTTCATCCTGTTGGGCATGTTTTGGTGAGTTTTTCTACGGGGTATGAAAGCTCCTTCCTCGTGTCTGGAGTCTAGTTGTGTTGAGCTTATGGGTTCTTGTTGTAGCTAGGTTTTTGTTTTGGGGGTTTTGTCCTAGAAAGGCCAAAGGGGAAGATAATTAGGACTATTGGCTATTTCTGGATCATGTAAAACTGCTGAAATCTGTATTTGAGACGTTTTTACTTGTCAGGTTGGGTTCTCTATTAGTATCTCCGCCCAATTTGGTTCAAGACTCAACATTGGCATGTTGTGCCTTTGCTCCATTGCCCCAAAGGTATATGACCTTCGTTGAGCACGTGCATTTTGTGCATGCATATAGCAATTTATATTAGTCCCTCTTTAGGTTCTTTTTTATATATGTTGCATGATCTAGCGTTCGTAGAGTACTTGAGTGCCTTAGAGCGCTCGTTCAACACTCGCTAGGCATTTGAGCGCCTCACTTCACCTCATTTTCCAAAGAGTAGCATTCGTTGGGTACTCGTTAGGCGCTTGAACGCCTATCCATCATTGGATCTCCATATTATGGTGCTCGTAGAACGCTTAAGCACTTTATCAGAGCGCTCAAAGATCGCTTGAGTGACTCTTGGCTATAAGTTAATGAGCTCGTAGAGTGCTCAATTAGCACTTCATGAGCGCCAATGCGTGCTCACAGAAAGCACGCTTGGCGCTCAATCGCCTAGACTTATTTTTTAAACCAATCATAATGTAGCACCATTTGGTATATAAAGTCTTATTTTTCACCCATTACGGTTAGAGAGAATTTTGAGAGCATTGAAGGAGGTTATTAGGCCTTTCAAAGACCAAAGCATTTACTCCTTCCATTAATACTCTCTTTTATACTAACTTGAGCGATTTTAATCATATTCTAAGGTGTTTCTACTCCTTAGGTTGTGTATTTACGAAAATCACATATTTTCATATGGTCTTCACTTTATCACTCGCACACTTGACCAATTTGATTCGGTGCCGTCGACCAATGGAGATCGAGACAAAGAGCTCATGGATACTATAGAATCAAGAAAGAGCTCGGGGAGATAAGTCAAACTGCGAAGTTATATCTACATTGGGTAAAAGTTATAATTCATCTCCATTGTGTCTTATACGCTTTTTCATTCATAGTGGAATTTTTGTGTATTAGTGTCGTGCTTTTCATCTTGGAAATATATCCTAAGATTTTCACGTTAAATATCTTGGCTCTTATTTTTCTGTTGGTTGTTAATTTACATGCTTAGATTCTTCATCTACATAAAGCAACCCTTTCTGAAAAAGAATCTAAATTTTTAAAAAAATATTTTTTGAACGAAAACTACTTTTTTTAATTGGCATATTCACCTTTTTCCAGTTTTCCCCCTCTACGCTCAATCTTTCAATTTTAGCTTTTTCAATATTGACATGATGAGATCGATTTTCCCAAGTAAGATATAACCCTAAGCATGATCCCATTCCTGAATTTGTGTTGAAAGCTATGTGAGACGAAGACAAACTCATAAGGAGATAGTCTTTAGCGGCTAAAGGAAGCTTTTTGGAACTCTTTTTTTTTTTTTTTTACTTCAATTCTTGTCACAGGTGAAGTAGGAATGGTGAAATTTCGAGCCTTGTCATGGAGTGTGATTTTGGGATTAATGTTTTGTGCAAATTGTTTGCTTTTGAGAACAATGGTTGCTTAGTCTTGTTACTAGTCATGGGATTCATAGATCCGTTGTTGTTGCTTGACATAACAATGCCGATCTTCTAGTGGTTTGAGAGTTTGAGAAATGCGAACATTTTTAGAAGTCATTTTTTTGAAGATAAAAGTTTGGAATTTGGTGTAAGAACAGGAGATAAAAGGCAGAGAGGTCTCACGGGGCGTGCTGAATTTGTCACAAACAGATTTTGAGTATGCAAAAGAACACGAAAAAGGATGTAAAAAATATAATTTTATTAACTTAATGAAATGGGTACAATCTTATGTAATTTATATGAAAAATAGAAAATGAATGTTTGTTTTAGTTTCTAAATCGGTAAGAGTCTGACAACTGAAATAGCTTGTTATAAATCTAAACTACCTAATGATTTTTTCAAATTTTCAAATCTAAAGCATTGAAAAAAAGGGCTTGACGTTTCATTTCGAACAAAGATTAAAAACACAAACTATGTGAGATTTGACTCATAGAGCTTATTTAATGTGAGAACTCGTAGACGAATTGATACGTTGAAGAAGTTCTTATTAATCCACCTCGAGAGATTGAGAATATTTTTTAGTAGAATTTCAGGTAGAATATTTTTTAGTAGAATTTCAGGTAGAAGGCCTTGAAAATTTTCTTGATTAGAAGTCCTTGAGAGCTCTTTAAGAGTGCTCATCCCAAATATTCCTTTTTTATAAACAACAGACTCTATTTATAGCTCATGTTAACGGTTTGAGTTTTGACTACCCTTTTAATTTGAATCTTAATTGATTTAATTTCCTGAATTTGAGGAAATAACTCTCATTTTGGAACAATAAAATAAAATTTAAATTTAAATTTAAATTTTCAATTTTTTTTATTTATCTAGAGATTTTGACACGTGTCATTATAAGATCAATGCCTTTGCAAATTTTGATCGATTTGAATTTGATCAATCAAAAAAAAGTATTAATGATGATCACTAAACTGTAATTAAATAATGTCAAAATTTTAGTCCCTTAATATATGCAAGTTGTCGAATAACCAAAAACTTGCCACGTGTAAGTTCGGGGATGATGTTAGTTCTCTAAGCACCAAACACATCTTACCAAGTCGATTGAGACATTGATTGGAATTAATGGCTATGTTTAGAGAGTAGTTTAGGAAGTTAAAGTTTCACTGTCACTGAGATTTGTAGTACAAAGAAAAAAATGGTAAAACAAACAAACAGAAAGTATCATATTTGTCAACAGCTAGAAGCTGTTCAGGGGAAGCTAAGGCATTTGATAAGGGTCAATTGTTCCCATCAATTTTTAAAAATTGACTACACACTATGCATCTATAGTTTTTTGATGAACTTTTTCTCATACAACCTCATTTGTGTAAATGAATATGCATCTAAAATCAAGAACTGTCCATATCTTTTATGAATGTCATGACATGGGTTAGTTGCCGACCATCGTCCTCGGTTACCCTTTTGATCTGTGTCCATATAAAGTTTTGAAACTCTTTGACTTTAAATCAATCAGATGTTGTGGGACCATGTTTTTCCAAAGCTGCACGACAAAGAAACCATTTAATATCAACTTAAACTCTTATAGACGCAATTCTTCATGTAAGAAGTGAATAATATAAGCATCTTGCTTTTTTTGTAGTTAGTTCGATAAACAAATTTAAGAAATCAAGTTCTGTTTTTTTAAAATTAGAGAATTCAGTTTAGTTAGAGCTAAATACTTCCGTTTAGTAACGTTTATATTTTCTGTTTTTTATTTTTGTTTTAAAATTTTTTGTAAACTATAAACAAAAATATGTTTAGTAATTATTTTATTTTCAAAAAACTGTAAATAGTTTTCAAAATTTATAAAATTTTAAGAAACAGAAAAAATGTGTTTTCACTTGTTTTGTAAACAAGATTTGATTGGATTCATCCGTAACTTTTAACAACCACTTTTCAAACATTTATGTTACCAAATATATTTTTGTTTTTATTTTTTAATAAAAATAAATAAAAATGTGTTTTTTATTTTTAAAAAAAATAAAAAATAGAAAACTGTAAACGTTACTAAACGGGCCATTTATGTATAATTTTGTTTAGTAGAATTTAGTTTGATTTTATTTTATAAAAAAATTTGGGCAGTGGATAATGAGTTTATAATGTATAGATATTTATACAAAATATATTGATATCTATGAAAGTAGTATGTCTCATATCCAAAAGTGTATTGATATTGAAATTTTTTGTTCTTATTATCCTATTAACCACATTCCATTGAGCAATGATTAGCATAACTCTTATTTTATTTATAAGAAAAAAGTTTTAATGACTCTTCCAAATAAAATTTCTCAAGTAGCTACTGACGTTCTGAATATATATAACATTTGAAAGTACCATAAACCACTCATGTATATGATATTCATGAGTGGGGTAAAAATAAAATATCTCATTTTTATCTCCTATTTAATCAGAATAGATACGGGAGAAACTATCGAATAAATAAATAGCGAAGAATGAGGTGGTGGCAAAAATATTTCAAGAATAGTGTCTAAACTTGATGTAAAAAATACTAATAATAGTTATAAATGATATAATAAATAAATAATAGTAGTTAATAAATTAATATAATTAAAAGTACAAAATGTAAGAATTAATAGAGATAAAAATAAAAATAAAAATAATATTTTTTATTTTAGACATATTTTCTTTAAAATAAATTATATTTATATATATATATATATATATATTTGTATTTTAAAAAATAATTATTTTATGTAATGAAGGATAAAATGGGGCGAGATAAGCATGCAATCCTATGAATGCAGGCAATCATTGTTGGTGTTTACAATCATTCAGACTGATGAACAACTGTGAATGCATGCAATCCAACCATATGAAAACCAAACTTGCAAATGCAATTGCTCTAATGTTTACTATTTATTATACAAATAAGTCCATGTTTGGCTTCTCTAAAATGTTAATTTTTTTATAAAATGAAACCCTACTTTTAAATTAGATTATTTGATGTCTCAAAGCCCACTAATTTTTTAAAATTAAAATAAAGAAATTACCCTCAAATAAAAAATTAATTCTACTTTCAAAAAAAAATAAAAAAAGTGTAATTATCCCAAATATTACAACTCCAAAAGAAAGAATAAAAACATATTGGACATTTTAATAAAAGACCAAAAAGAAGAAAAAAAAACTGCTTTATAAAAGTTGTTCCAAACAATCTCTTTTTTTTTTTTTTTTTTTTAAATACTAAATCATACCAAATAAAACTAAGCCATTGTTCCAATCAATTAGAGATAGCTACATGCATCTTTTTACGCTATTTTATTATATTAAGAGTCATATTTTTAATTAATTTTAATAAATTTAAAAAAAAAATATTGAACCTTTTAAAAGTCAATTTTTTTTTTTAAATATCCCAAATAAAAGCAGAGTTGAAACTTGAGACATCTCTGGACTGCCAATGAAGCTTTTAAATTAAACAAAGATAAATAGAAAAAGCAAAGAACATTTCCGGCCAAAGACCAAATCCAGAGGTATTATAGCAGCAAAGGAAAGGATGGAGTGGAGAAAGTAACTTTTGGGTGTGTATTTACTATTTAGCAGCAAAGGAAAAGGAGGGAGCTCACTGTAATTTTCAATATAACACAAGTGCTTGCATGCAATTTTCAACAAACCACAGAGGTAGTCAATGTAATTTAGCCTCATCCAGTAACCAACCTATAATATATATATACACACTAGTGACTTCACCCACTCGTGTGTAATGATACTTTTTAATGTAATTTGTTTTTAATATTAATTATAAATAACAATTAATAATAAATTTTTTTTTAAAAATATGATACTAAAAAATAAATTTAATTACAATCTGAATAATTATTATCTTACAAAAAATTTTACATAAAAAAAATATTATAAAAATTTGACAAAACTAGAAGAGTTGATATATTGGAGTCGCATCCACATAAAAAATAGTAATTTAAAAAAAGAAACATCTACCATTAATAAAACCCACTTATCTAAATAGAAGAATTAAATATAAAAATAATATTTAACTAATTAACTACTAAATCAAATAAAATCAAACGAAAAAAATACATAAAATAATTTTACATTATCACAAAAAGATTGAAAATAATAAAAAAAAAAAAAGTAAAGAAAAAGCTGATGTGTATAGACAGTTGGGATGGGTAATATGTGCTTTGAGATGTGAAAACTTAATAGGAGGAAAAATATTTTAGCCATCTAATTAAAAATATCTCAGCTATTATACATGCCACATGAGATATTTTTATCGATGTAGAATATTTTTGAAAACCTCGCTTATTTTAATTTTTATATATATATATATATATATATATATTAATTTGTGTAGAATATTAAGAGATATATATAAAGTAGGATGGGATCATATCACCAATTTCTACATTTTACAATGCTCTTGGTCTCGAGTATTTGTTTAGTGTTTTTGGAATATTATGTGATAATTTATTTTTATTAAGTAATTAAAAAATAAAAAATAATTCATATTTTATATATTATAATTATTTATTTATCAAAAATATTACGCAACATCACCTACATAATTTTTCACAAATACCTAATAATTTGTCCTTGGTGGGAGCATACAAAATAATCAAAACAGACAGAAACAGCAGGATCAAGAACGAGGATTCCCACTGACTTCAAAGGGGAAAAACTTTACCCTTCACTATTTTAAGTATATATATACACACACTAGCAGTGACTTATGTCATGCATCTAATTTTATAATATTATTTAAAAAATTATAAGAAGAAAAAAATTAATAATTAAAAAATTTTACTAAAAAAATAAAAATGTTACATTTAGGTAAATAATTTAACCCACCTCAAGCCTAGATATTTTTTTGTGCCTATAAAAACCAATGCCTTTAAATAATAATTTAAAATCCAGTCAAAGAGAGATTTTGGAGAGGAATTAATATTTTATTTTGTGTATTAAAAAATTAGAATTGGGTATTTAAAATTTTTTCAAGCTTAACACATTCCTCTCTCTCTCTCTCTCTATATATATATATATATATATATATATATATATATATAAAAGTTAGTA
>JAOTRH010471361.1:0-26849 GCA_034768845.1 Heliamphora exappendiculata | reverse complement strand
TGATACACATACATTACTCATAAAGATTCTCATAAAATGAAAAATTAATTTTATTAAAATAAAATTAAATACTAAAAGTATAATTTTCCATAAACCAACCCTAACAATCTCCTATTTATACTTAAAATCATGCTGCCATACATCTAAATCCCATGCCCTCTACATGACTATTAAAAGTCTTAGCCGGCAAGCTCTTTGTAAAAGGATCTACAAGGTTGTCTCCTGATGCAATCTTGGTCAGAACAACATCACGTTTCTGTACAATTTCTCGTATCAGGTGATACTTACACTCAATATGCTTGCCTTTCTTATGGACCTTTGAGTTTGCAACCGCTCCGCTATTGTCACAGTAAAGTGTAATAGTCGACTGAACTAAAGGTACCACCTCTAGATCCATTAAGAAGTTCCTGAGCCAAACAGCCTCCTTGGCTGCTTCAGAATCTGCCACATACTCGGCCTCCATGGTGGAATCAGCAATGGAGGATTGCTTGATACTCCTCCAACTTATAGCTCCACCCTCCTAAGGTAAACACACATTCTAAAGGTAGACTTACGGGAATCCCTATCATACTGAAAATTTGTGTCTATGTACCCCAAAGGTACTAGACTGTCTGCCCAGTAAACTAACATATAATCCTTAGCCATTTTCAAGTTCTTGATTGTATTCTTTATCGCAGTCCAATGCTCTTACCCTGGGTTAGACTGATATCTACTAACCATGCTAACGGCAAAGCAGATGTTGGGTCTAGTGCAAAGCATAGCATATATGAGGCTTTCTATTGCCAAAGCATAAGGAACTGCCTTTATCTTTTTTGTCTCATCAGATGTCATAGGACACTGATCCTTGGATAGAGTGATTCCATGCCTGAAAGGGAAAAATAATTTCTTCGAATCCTGCATGCTAAAACGAGCAATGATATCATCGATATACTTTGCTTGTGATAAGCCCAACGTCTTTTTTTTTTATCTCGCATAAGCTTGATCCCAAGAATGTGACTGGCTTGTCCCAAGTCCTTCATATCAAACAGGCCAGATAACCATACTTTAACCGCAGATAATGTCCCCACATCGTTTTCGATGAGTAAGATATCATCTACACAAAGTACTAGAAAGATCATCACACTTCCGTCATGCTTCTTATACACACAGGATTCATCCGGACTTTGATCAAAATCATGAGACTTAATTGCTTGATCAAACCGAGTGTTCTAAGACCTCGATACCTGCTTAAGTCCATAAATGGATCTCTTAAGCTTGAACAACATGTGCTCCTGTCCCTTTGCAATGAATCCATCTGGTTGTATCATATAGATACACTCGTCAAGACTTTTGTTAAGGAAAGCTGTCTTGACGTCTATTTGCTAGATTTTGTAATCGAAATGAGCGATAATGGATAAGTGAATTCGGATAGACTTAAGCTTGGCTACCGGCGAAAAGGCTTTTTCATAATCGATCCCTTCTTTCTGAGTGAGCCCTTTAGCTGCAAGCCTAATTTTAAAGGTTTTAACATTTCCATCTGCTCCTCTCTTCTTCTTGTAGATCCAATTACATCCAATGGGTTTTATCCCTTCGGGTGGTTCTACAAGTTCCTAGACCTGATTGGAATACATAGATTTCATCTATAAATTCATAACCCTTTGCCAAAGACCTGCATCTTTGTCTTGTAGTGCTTCATTGTAGTTATAGGACTCGGTATCCAGTTCTACCGAGATCTTGTCAAATGACTCTCCCAAGAACAGGTACCGATCAGGTTGATGAACAATCCTCCCACTACGATGAGGCACTACCTGTGTCTGTGTACTAGCAGTAACAGGCTGTACAAAATCTAAACCCTGTGTATCAGCACCCTATTATTGATTTGCACCGTCCCGATAATCCTTCCATTACGACGAGGTAATGAAATATTAGTGACTTGTGGTTCCTCTTTCGTTCTACTGGTATTTCCTCTCGGTTATTCCAGTGTAATAATACTTCTGGGCCTGTGATCCATAATATAATCCTCTTCCAAGAATCGGCATTGGTGCTAACAATGACCTTCTGATTCTTAGGATTATAAAATAAACCACCATTTGTTTTCTTGGAATACCCTACAAAGAAATAGACTTCTGTCCTCGATTCCAACTTACCCGCGTTCTCTTTTAGCACATGTGCTGGACACCTCTAAATCCGAATGTGTTTTCAGAGTATGCTTACACCCGGTCCATAATTCTATGGGAGTATAAGGTACTGACTTAGAAGGTACTAAATTCAGAATGTAAGCCGATGTCTCTAAAGCGAGTTCCTAAAACGAATGTAATAAACCTGAATAACTCATCATTGACCTTATTATCTCCATAAGAGTTATATTCCTTCTTTTAGCTACACCATTCTCTTGTGGAGTGCCAAATTCAGTTAACTGGGATGTAATCCCCTCTGATGACAAGTAGTCCATAAACTCTTCAAAGAGGTATTCTCCACCACTGTCGGATCGTAGTGATTTGATATATTCACTCAAACTCTTCTCTGCCTCTGCCTTTAATTTTTTTAATTTCTCAAAATATTCAGACTTACGGTGCATCAGGTAAATGTATCCATACCTTGAGTAGTCATCAATGAAATCAACAAAGTACTCAAAGTCACTTCTGGCCCAGATTATCATAGGACCACACACATCAAAATGAACCAGCTCCAACAGTTCTTTAGCTCTATAGCCTTTAGCCGAAAAGGAACTCTTGGTCATCTTACCTCTAAGCAAGATTCACATATTCGAAGTACCTCTACTTCTAATGAACTCAAAGGTCCATCTACTACAAGTCGATTTATCTTTTTTAGATTAATATGACACAAGCGTAAATGCCAAAGATATATTTAGTTCATTAAAGAAGGAAACTTTCTCTTATATAGTAAAGTATATGTGTTATTTAGTTGCAGTGTATGAGAGATTAGAGTAATAATATAAAGATCATCCATCAATGCACCAGAACAGATAACTTATTTATTATCCTTAATAACCACAGAGTTATTAAAATAAACCAAATATTAGTCATTAGCCAATCTAGAAACGAAAACTAAGTTCCTTCTTATGGCAAGTACATAAAGACAATCTCTCAATATTAAAACCCGATCTCTACCAAAACTAAGAGTGACATCTCGTACTACAACTGTTGTTACCTTTGTATTATTGCCCATATGTGGGTAAATCTCTCTATCACTAAGTTATCCGATTTCCTAGAACCCCTGCAATGAATTACAGATATGATTAGTAGCTCCCGTATCTACACACCAGATACCGGTAGATAACATCGCTAAACATGTTTTCACAATTACTGAATAGAAATTACCTTGTTTGTTCTTCTTTCTGAGAAATACTGGACATTGCATTTTCCAGTGCCGGGTCAGGTTGCAGTGAAAACATCTGCTTTTTGGCTTTTTTACACCAGTCCGTGGCCCACTAACTACACTGGAAATTGTGTCTCACTGTTTTTGAATATTTTTCTTTTTCATGCCTTTTGGTCCGAATGAAGAACATTTTTCAGAAACAAACACATTTCTTAGTATTAAAGGAATACCATCTATAGTTAAAGCTATATCCAAGTTACATTTTCAGTTAACAAAATTCAGTCCCGTTAGTTTGTTTTCTTTGATTATTAAAGTGAGTGGGTTGAAATCCATTTGAATCCTGATAATCACATAATTAAAATACCGTTAATTATGATGAGCAAAACTTTGAATTCGTTTTAATTTGGTTCCCTCTACCAATTTAAAACTAATTCACCAGCAGCCTAGTAACCTAAGAATAGTATTTCACGATGGGTGGACGTCTACTATCCATCATAAGACCAAACATGCTAATTCTTTTTAATTTTACTATCTAGGCAGCTGACCATGCCAAATAAAACTAAATAGCAGACATATATTCGGTCCAGTATATAATAGCAAGACTCAGATGAAGAGGATACTATTATATACATCTAAGTATTAACCATCACCTAATCTCAAATCAATCGCTTCGCAATGAACCCTTCATATAGAGAAATGATCCACACTAACAATTATATAAAATTATCTCTAAATGAGGTTTGTACTTGCGATACTGCAATTAATCTGTCGAATGGGGATGAAAGTCTTACTACCAACACGCAAAGTTTAATTGCATCGCCTACAAAGTGGTGATGGAGACCGCGGAATTTATCTGTGAATAAATTTTCTCTCCCACATAGATTTTTAAAATATTTTTTAGAGTTATAAAAAAAATTTTAATTAAAATAAATTTATTAATTTCGAAAGTCACACGATCTGAAAAAATAAAATATCTTTCTGTGTACACGATTCCAAAAATTTTGGTTTATCAAACCATCTTTTCATATTTAAATGCGTAACAAATAAAATTTAATAAACGCACAGTTTTTTCTTTAGCTTTTCAACTAAGATTGTGATTAAATGCATTTATTTATTTTATTTTTCGTTTCACATTTTTTGAAAAATAATAATTTATTTCGATTAAATATTTTTTCATTTAATTAATTCAAAAATCAGAATTAATTCTCACGCTTTTTTAAGATATCCGATTTTAAAAAAATCATATTTACACGTGATATTTTGTAAAAAATAAAATATCTAAAATTTTTCTATTTAATTAAAATTAATTAATTAAAAAAATTTATTTTATTTTTAATTATGAAACATTTAAATTAAAATCAAATATTCAAATAAATTAAATTAATAAGATAAAACTAATATTTATTATTCACGCAGTTAATATAAAATTAAATTAAATGTAAGATAAATATATATCCTAATTTTATTTTTATTTTTATTTTTTTCTTTCTTGGTCTAAAAAACCGCTGCTGCTATAGGCAACGTTTGGGATTGCCGAAACTGCTGCTGCAGCTTTGGACTTTTCTGCTTTGCTGAAAATAGCCTTTTACACCGAAAACAAATTGCTTCAGCAGCCTTAGGCTGAGTTTGGAAAGTCGGCGGCCTGTTTTGTTTTGAAGCACTAATCCCAAGCATCCATCCATGAAAATCCCAAGCATCCAAGTGCGCCGCCGCCGTGTGTTCTTATTTCTTCTTAATTTTAATTTTATTTTATTTTGATTACATAAAATAAAATAAAATATCTAAAAGTTAAAAAATAATAATATTTATATTGATCTTATACCTCCGTATAGTTCACAATCAATCTACCACGATCAACTCTTGTGGTTTAAAAAAATAATTATCATTCATTCAAACCTTTCCATCAAACATGAAAATAAATAATAATCGTAAAACCGAAATTTAGAACGCCTGTAAAACAAAATTAGTAATAGTTCTAAGACTACCCGACCCCGATAACTGTAAACAAAAAATAAAACGGTTCTGGTACCAATTGCTGGAGACAATACTGTCAAGATCATTGTTTTTGTAAACGATTTTCGGTATAAAATTAAATAGATGAGCAAATGCCGAAATGGGCTCCAGATAAAATTTTTGACGACGAACGATCAAAATAAAACTCGTGCAACCAAAGTTAATTTAGAAGAATACTTTTTGTCGATCAATTCTTCAACTATGATTTGATTCCGAGTTGAAACTTCTGCCAGATCTTCTATTGTATTCCCTTATGCGATTCTCGAATGTAGTGTGGGCAACAGACTATCGAGAACTCATACCGGCAGAACCCAGATATATTTAGTCTTGAAAGACAAAATATGATATATCAATATAAAAGTGGTTCAGCCTACCCGCATATATATAGGGCAACAGTAAGAACTAAGGGAATAATCATGAGTAAGACTTCCAGTGGAACATAGATACCTACCAGCAGTTTCTGTAATTATGGAAAGACGCAGCGGTTTTTGCAATTTTCATAACACACTACATTACAGTTCACACTACTAAAGAACTATAATTGCACTCTAACCCACAATCTCAAGACCTTCTTGCATTGAGTTGCTGTTATTAAATGCTTACCATTTCTCTCCACGTAAATATTTCTGATATCTACCAATTAAATTTAATTAGTAATAATTTAATTTAATCGGCATCTTGATATTCCTTAAACTCTTTCGCTTAACTTATTTGACCACCAGATAATGAAATCCACCAGCAGACTTTGGCCCAATCAAAACTAATAAGCATCCTTAAGGGGGTAGGTCAATTTCGATCTTTCAAGACGTAAATTTCGTCAATAATTAATATTTACCATATAAATAATACCGCTAACTAACTCACAAGGAATATAGACACATATAAGATCGCACACTCTAATGAATCAAAATAACAAATATTAAATATATGCAAATCAATAATTATTTTAGGATTAAGAGGATAATCACTATTCATAATAACCTTGTTGTGTAAATTAATTTATATAGTCAGTATAAAATTAATTACCCTAAATGTCCCGTTCAATACACACAAAGTGTACTGCACAGAGAGTCGAAACAATAGACGGCGCTATCATTTGTTCCCCGTAACCCAGACAGGCCTACTAAAACTTTGTGAACATAAAACTTATAATTTGTAAAAACCTAAAATCTGATCTTCTGTGTGCAAGTCGTACTCTGCACACCAGATTAAATATTATACAGAATATCGGACATTCATGCATATCATTAAAGAAATGATATACATACATTGCTTATAAAGATTCTCATAAAATAGAAAATTAATTTTATTAAAATAAAATTAAATACTAAAAATATATTTTTCAGTATACCAACCCTAACACCATCTACTATCAGTCTATTTATCTTTTTAGATTAATATGACCTAAGCGTAAGTGCCAAAGAAACGTTTGATTTATTAAAGAATGAAACTTTCTCTTATATGGTAAATTTGAAGTGTTATTCATTTCAGTTAGTTGCAGTATAAGAAAGATAGGAGATACGACATACAGATTATCAACCATTGTACCAAAATAAATAAAATATTTATTTATCTTTACAATGACAGAGTCATTAAAATGAACAGAATACTTGTCATTTATTAAACTCGAGACTGAAATTAAATTTCTTCTAATCGAAGGTACATAAAAACAATCTTTTAGAAATAATATCCTATTTTCACTAAAGCTGAGAGTAACATCTCCTATTACAACTGTTGCCACTCTTATATTATTACTCATATACAGGTATATTTTTTCATCACTGAGCTGTCTAATTTTCTAGAACCCCTGCAAAGAATTATTGACATGATTAGTGGCTCTTGTATCTATACACCAAGTTCTGATAGATAACACCGCTAAACATGTTTTAACCACCAGTAAATAGAAATTACCTTATTTGTTCTGCTTATTGAGAAAAACTAGACACTACTTTTTCTAATGCCCAAACTAGTTATAGTATTAGCAATTACCTCTCGACTTTTTCACACTAGATTTTGGTCCATTAACTTCTTTTGGAGTTGTGCCTCCCTATGTTTGAATCTTGTTTTCTTCTTACTTTTCAGTTTAGATGAAGAACCTTTCTCAGCCACAAACATAGAACTTGGCTTTTTAAGAACACTCTTGGTTGCTTCAAGTTCCTTAAAAAATTCTGCCAATGAAAAGCTGAGCTTGTTCATTGTATAGTTCAGGCAGAACTACTTAAAACTTTCAGGCAGTGACTGGTGTATGATATCAACTTGGGTTTCCTCATCAATTTCAGCTCCTAAGATCTCTAGTTCATTCAGAATACTAATAATCTTCAGAACATGATCTCTAACTAGGGTGCCTTTAGCAATGTTTTCATTCATAAGAGATTTTATGGCCACCTGCCTAGCAGCACGATTTTGATCCCCAAATATTTCTTTGAGGTTCATAATTATGTCATAGGCATTGGGCATAAACTGATGGTGATGCTGTAAAATATTTGACATTGAAGCCAAAATATAAAAACGAGCCATCTGATCAGCTTTTTACCACTTCTGATGGGCCTGGATTTCCTGTTCGGTCGCTCCCATATCAGGTATCGGTGGACATATTTCAATTAATACAAAGTTGTAATCCTTGGTAGTTAATATAATGTCCAAGTTTTATTTCTAGTCAACATAGTTCGGTCCCGTAAGTTATTTTTTTACATATTAAAGCGATTGGGTTGAAAGCTATTTTAATCCTGAGAATCAATAATTAAAAAATTACCGTTAATTATGACGGGCAAAATTTTAAATTTATTTTAATTTGGTTTTCTCTACCATTTTAAAAGAAATTCACTAGCCGCCTGGTACCCTGTGAATACCATGCCTCGATGGGAGGACGTCTACTATCCATCGTATGTCTAGACAGATTAATCCTTATTAATTTTACTATCTAGGCAACTAACCCTGCCAAGTAAAGTTAAATAGCTGGCATAATTTTGGTCCAGTATATAATAGCAGTGACTCGGATGGAGAGGATACTATTATATACAGCTAAGTATTAATCATCACCTAATCCCAACTCAATCTCTTCGCAATGAACCCTTCAGATGGAGTAGTGATCCACGTTAACAATTATCTAAAATTATCCTTAAATGAGGTTTATACTGGCGATACTGCAATTAATCTGTTCAATAGGAAAGAAGGCCTTACTGGCAACATGCATGATTTAATTATATCGCCTACAACTTAGTGATGGAGACCACGGAGTTTATCTGTAAATAAATTTTTTCTCCCACTTAGATTTCTAAAATATTTTTTACGGTTATAAAAATTCGTTTATTTAAAATAAATTTATTAATTTTGAAAAATTACACGATTCTAAAGATTTTCAGCAAGAAAGTAATTAAATTTATTTATTTATTTTATTTTCTATTTTATTTTTTAAAAATAATAATAATTTATTTATATTAAATATTTTTCTATTTAATTAATTCAAAATCTGAAATTAATTTTTACATTTTTCCAAGATATTCGATTTTATAAAAAATTATCTTAAACGTGATATTTTGTAAAAAATAAAATATCTAAAGTTTTTTCATTTAATTAAAAACTTTAATAAAAAAATTTTTATTTTATTTTCTATTACAAAATATTTTAATTAAAATTAAATTTTTTGAATTAATAAAATTAACATGATAAATAAAATAGATAGACAACATCTACGAAGTTCATATATATATAAACACGATATGTATATATCTTGATTTTATGATCAAAGCGAAACACTGAAACGTTTCAATCTCCTGTTGAAGATAAGCTATAAAAATCATTGTTTGAACTAGTTTTCTATATCTCGATTGCATCAGGTTTATCTGATACACTATGATATAAAAATATATCACTCGAGGATCAAAACATATCAGAACATTGCGATCAAAATAGCCTCGAACCTGCCAAACCACCACCGGTCACCAGCCACCGTCGGTGTCGCCCCTAGCCGCCACCTTTAGGCGGGTTTTACCGCCACCTCGCTGCTTTGTTTTTGATGATATTTATATTAAAAAATAGCTCTCAAAAAATAGTATTTTTTTGTAAAAAACCAATCTAAAAACTTCCCAAAAAACTACCTGAAACAGCTACAATTGCAAGTTAGCACCGCCGCCCCAAATAGCCCACTGTTTGGGCTTTTTCCTGTGGTGTTTTAGCTCCTATTTTTTCTGAAGCAACACATTGCTTCACAAAATGCCTACAAATAGTTCGAAAAAGCCCCAAAAATAGCCCTAAAGGCTGCTGCCTAGCGCCTCCTAGCGCCGCCTGTTTGGCTTTCTGCCACCTATTTTGGTCTAATTGTTTTAGTGATTTTTGGACAATATTTTAAGGTGCTTAAAAAATCCTAAAAATATCCCAAAAAATCAACAAAATGGCCTCGAACCGCCGCTGGCAAAGCTGCCGATGGTGGGCTATTTTTGTTAATTTTTCGCTATTTTTTACTTATTTTTGCTGATATTTTTAATGCATAAATACTATAGAAACTCATTGAAAAAAAACTATTTTAAAGCCGTTTAAAAAATTACCGCGATCCATGGCCTGTAAAACCCAAATCCACCGTCGGTGCCGCCGCTTGTTTTTTGTGTTCTTGGATATTCAACATATTCTTAAATAATCTAAATAGATATTTAAAAAAAATAACTAGTTATTACATTGATCCTATGTCCCGTAGGCTCACATTCGATCTAGAAAAAACTTAATCTATTACGATTAACTTTCGTAATTAAAAAAAATGTAATCATCATCCAAACCATTCAATCAAGCCTGAAATTAATTATGATCATAAAATTGAGATTAGAATACCTACAAAACAAAGTTAGCACAATTCTAAAACTACTTGGCTCCGATAAACCGTAAATAAAAAATAAAATGGCTCTGATACCAATTGTTGAAGGCAAACCTGCCAAGATCATTGTTTTAGTAAATAATTTTTTGATAAAAATTAAATGGGTGGGCAAACGCCGAAACGAGCTCCAGATAAAACTTTTGACGTCGAACGATCAAAATAAAAACCCGTGCAACTATAGTTAATTTAGAAGAATATCTTTTTCGAGTCGATTCTTCAACTACGATTTTGATTTAGAGTTAAAGCTTCCGTCAGACGTTCTACTGTATTCCTTTATGTGATTTCCAAACGTAGTGTGGGATACGAACTATAAAGAACTCGTACCAGCAGAACCTGGACAGCTTTAGTCTTGAAGACAAGTTATGAATTTGGTTCAGCCTACCCACATATTTGTAGGGTTACATCAGAGACCTGTGAAGTAATTATTAATTAGACTTCTAGTGTGACACAGATACCCATTCAGCAGTTTCTTCAATTAAGCAAATTTCACAGCGATATTTGTAATTATGAAAATCTTACAGCGATTTTCACAATTTTCATAAAACACTAAATTATAGTTCACACTACTAAAGAACTATAATTGTACTCTGACCCGTAATCTTAAGACCATCTTGAAATTCCTAAGAATTTATTTTAATTACTAATAATTTAATTTAATTACTAATAATTAATTTAATTGGCATCTTAAAATTCTTTAAATCTTTCTGCTTAACTTATTTGACCGCCGAATAATTAAATCTACTTACAGGATTTCGCCAAGTTAAAATTTATAAGTTTCTGTAAAGGGGTATCGTCAATCCCAATCATTCGAGACGTAAATTTCGTCAATAATTATTATTCACAATATAAATAATATCATTATCCAACTCACCAGGATTATAGGCCCATACAAGATCGCACTCTCTAATAAATTAAAACAATAAATATTAAATATATGCAAATCAATAATTATTTCAGGGTTAAGAGTATAAGAACTATTCATAATAACCTTTGGGTGTGAATTAATTTATATAGTTAGTATAAAATTAATTATCCCAATGTGTCACATTCAATGCAAACAAAGTGTACTAGCACAGAGAGTCAGAACAATAGACGACGCTATTATCTGTTTTCCATAATCAAGACAGGTCTACTAAAACTCTGTACTACAGTCGTACTGATGGTATGCCTATTTCCATCTAAACTTTAAACAAAAACTTATATTCTGCAAGAACTTAAAATCTGATCTTTTGTGTGCAAGACGTACTCTACACACCAGATAAAATACTAATACAAAATAAATGGCATCCATGCAAAACATTCAAAAAATGATATTACATACATTGCTCAATAAGATTATCATAAAATGATAAAATTAATTTTATTAAAATAAAATTAAATACTAAAAATATGATTTTTAGTATACCTACCCTAGCAAGCATAACATTTGATATCATATTTTATAAAAAAAAAATTCAGCTAAGTCTGCTTAATTTCTATTTAAACTCTTAAATGCATGCTAAACTTTTACTATGGACTATTGATTTAGCTGGATTATGTGATGAGTTAGATTAGTAGGATTTTTTAAAATTTTCTTCTGGGCTTCAACTCATGGTGTTATGCCGCAAGTGAGGAAGAAGAACTCCAAAGTCAAGAAGGTTTTGCTGAACAGGGCGTGTGAGACCCTGACTTGTCACTTTTTGAGACTTATATGTATATGAGGTGTTTTGCATATATATTTGTTCGGTGTATAATTTATTCGTTTTGTGCATGTTTATGTTTATCTGAGCATACGGGGTTGATTCCCGGGATTATTAGGAGTTGCCGTGCAAATTTAAAAAAAATTGTAAAAAAAAAGATATTTTCGAGATATTTTTCCTATAAATATCTTCTCTTAGATATTTTGTTCAAGATATCTCCTCCTTCTGTCTCTCTAGTTTTAAAACTCACAAAATGCTTTACCTTCTCTCTAACTTCACGGGGGCCCGGGATTTGGTTTTTTATAAACCAACTGCTGATCTGTAGTATCGATACCGTGGTCTACACATCC
Organism: Heliamphora exappendiculata; assembly: GCA_034768845.1. NCBI lineage: Eukaryota > Viridiplantae > Streptophyta > Magnoliopsida > Ericales > Sarraceniaceae > Heliamphora > Heliamphora exappendiculata. Next base: position 14,625 of record JAOTRH010471361.1, on the reverse strand, counting down.
ATCATGCCAGAATTTGATTCTGGCAAAGCTCAGTTTTACACGTGGATCGAGACGTCAGGTTCAGTCGACTGAAGTTGCTACTGCCATGATTCTTTATTTTCCAGAGAGTTTTTCAGTCGACTGGGGGCTTGGGCCAGTCAACTGAGGTCTTGTGATGGGGCTTGGGTGTTGTTTCAAATGGTTTGGGTTCCCTCACTTCCTCGTGTGATGTTTATCTGAGATTTTTATGAAGCTCTAAGGTTTAAAAAGGGGTTATCAGAGGTTTTAAAAAGGATGGATTGAAAACGGAGTCTTGGAAAAACCTTTCAAACGTGTTTGTGAAAGTTTAGAGCTAGCCTGTGGGGTTGAGTCTCGACTTCTAAAACATTTTGGTGAAAATCATATTTTTACATGCTTTGTTTGATCTCCATGGTTCATGGATTAGATCCATGATATATACATGTGTCGTATAATTGTTTTGTGGGTTGGTTTTGAAATGTTTATTCATAAATGTACCGTGACAGTAGATTTGGTTGAGTTGGGCTTACATTGCTCCTCGGTGTTAGTCCAAAAACGTGCGCAGCGTAGGTGCTCTGTACCTTCGGGTTAGTCCCCGTAAATTGAGTGATTGGGTGCTCTGTACCCTCGGGCTTAGGTCCCGTAAATTGAGTGGTTATGTTGGGTGCTCTGGAGCCTCGAGCTCTGGTCCCGTAAATTGAGTACGTTGTCGTGACTTCGTATAGAGCTTGTCATTACCAAGCCTGTGGGTTCAGGGTAATGGACGAGAGTCTATAGTTATTGCCTTTGTCTTGAATTGACAGAGTTAGTACATAGGATTACATTTACTGTGTCTCCTCAGCTGCGTGTTCCAAGTGGAGAATACTGTGTTTTACTTCTTTTCCTTAACTGTGACATGATATCTGTCAGGTTATATGCATAGTTTCAAGGATGAAAAACTCTTGGTTTTTGAGAGAAAAACCTTTGTGGCTTTGTGGTTGAGTTAGCTCCCACCATATGATTGCATGACCTGTATTATAGTTTACAGTTTATTTTCTATTGGGCTTCGGCTCACGGTGTGGGATTTTTGCTGTAAAATCATTTTTAGGTGAGCATGAGGAGTTTACCTAGTTGCAGAGGTGATGGAAGACTTGCTGTAGTTTTTTCTTTCTGAGATATGTACTTTTACATGTGATGCATGTTTAGTCTGGTTTTGTACTCCTTTTGGCGATATTCTTATTCATGTATGAGAATGCATGTTTACAGTTTTATGAGAGTTGAACTTGGGAATCTTTTATTCAAATGTTGTATTTGATTTCCAACAATGAAAAACCTATTTTTTAAAAATGGGTGTTTTGGTGGGCTTTCGCGTCACCCGGATGATTGGGGCGTGACAACTTGGTATCAGAGCTCTGGGTTTGAATACCTATGAGCTATGGGAAAGAGGGTACATCTTCTTGTGAGGATGTATGTGTGCTTGATTGCATGTATTATAGCATTTTCCTAACATAGCATGATAGCTTATGGTGTATACGTGGTTGTGGAGGTTGGACCTTAGGATTGATTAGTCTTGCCTTTGGGCGTTTGGATTCATATACTTGGGAGCTATGTTAGAGACGCGTTTCGCAGACGTGATTTCTAGCAAGGAGTCTAAGTAGGTTATCCAGATGGACGAGTCCTTCTTGTCAGTTCACCTTGGTATGTAAGATGTGATGACATGATATTATGTGGATATGTTAGCATGCTTATCTATCTTCTACGTTAGTAATAACATGTTGTATGGATTCTTATCCTATTATGTTGCTTTCGTATAGAGTTATGCCCACACGAGGAGGACGAGGCCGAGGTCAAGGCTGTGGCCGTGGTTCTGGCCGAAGGGACGTCCCAGTCCTAGATATTGGGAATGTTAATGCACCCCAAGGAACTGTTGCTGAGGGAGATCTGTTGCGTGAGATGGTCGGCTCCATCCGGAAACTTGCTAAGGCCACTAGGGGTAGGGAGAGTGTACCTGAGCCGAGGGCGACGGTTGCGATGCGTGAGTTTCACCGTCTAGACCCTCCTACCTTTTCTGGGGATCCCAACCCCACCGTAGCCATTGAGTGGCTGGAGCTGGTTACTAGGATCCTTGATTCGCTTCAGATTGAGGAAGATGATATGAGGGTTATATGTGCCACTTTCTAGTTGAGAGAGTGTGCTCATATGTGGTGGATGTTCGCCAAGACCACAGTGGCAGGCACCTGGGATGCATTCACGAAGGTATTTTTGGAGAAATACTTTCCAGCGACTCTAAGGGATCGCTACAGAGAAGACTTCCTATTTCTGACGCAAGGGACGATGACAGTGCTTGAGTACGAGGCTGAGTTCACTAGCTTATCCTGATTTGCACAGGAGGTTGTACCTACTGATGAGTTCCGTGTGAAATGGTTTGAGAGGGGTTTGAGGCCCACTATCCGAGATAGAGTGGCAGCGTTTAGGATGCAGGTCTTTACAGAGTTGGTGGAGACTGCCATAAAGGTGGAGGATACTCTAAATGAGATGCGTCAAGACAGAGATAGTCAGGGATAGCAAGGTGGGGGATGCTCACAGGAGCAGGGGCGCAGGGAGAACAAGCGCCGACGGACATCAGGTCCGAGTTCGCATCTAGTGGGGTCGTATCCGCCCCAGTCTTCTGCATCCACATCTCCCGTTGCCTCAATGGAAAGGTCATATCGTAAAGGGCCTCTTTGTCACAGATGCTAGTGACCAGGACACCGCGCAGCAGAGTGCCGTAGTCCCATGCCTGTTTAGGCCCAGTCACCATCACAAGCTCAGGGAAGGGGGCCAGTGGTTTGTTTTGAGTGTGGCCAGTTAGGGAACATCCGTAGGGACTGCCCCAGAGGAGGGAGTATGCGGAGTACAGCAGGCGCACCAACTATTCCATCAGGCTACGAAAGATAGATGTATTCACAGCTTAGAGCTCAGATGTCCAAATTTGCAGAGGGGGTTACATCAGTGCAGTCCAGTAGACAGCGGACAGTTCAAAGCTATAGTGGACCAGCCAGAGCTTACGTTCTTGCATAACCTCGTTCTTCTAGAGCACTTATCGCACCTGATGCTGATGCTACCACCTCTGTGATCAGAGGTACTCTTCTAATCTTCAGATCATGGGCCAATGTTCTTATCGACACTGGAGCATCACATTCGTTTATATCTGCTACTTTTGCATCTGCTTTGAGGTTAGAGATGAACTGGTTGGTTAGTATCTTGGTTGTAGAGACCCCAGTCAGTGGAGTGTGAAATTAAATCTTGGCTGTAGATCCTATGTATTGGAGGTCACCGGTCGTTGTTTAGAGTTTGACTTTGTTTTTCTAGACATGGCTGCGTTCGATGTCATTCTAGGGATGGACTGGCTGACCACCTATCATGCCTTTATCGATTGGGATCGATGGAGGGTGACGATTTGTACACCGACGGGAGATCGTTTCTGTTTGGTAGGAGACTGGGACGTGGGTTCGAGGTCTTTGCCCAATTCTGTGCAAAATTAGGGCAACCTGAGTTTTCTTTTCTCAACTCTTATGTTGGATGAGGAGGTAGGGGTCCAAGGAGAGTTACCTCCGGTGGTGTGCGACTATCCTGATGTCTTTCCCGATGATCTGTTTGAGTTACGCCAAATCGGGAGGTAGAGTTCTCTATTGATCTAGTACCTAGAGCTGCTCCTAATTCTATACCGTCTTATCGATTTGCACCTGCTGAGCTGCGTGAGCTTAAGGTACAACTTCGGGAGCTACTGGAGAGGGGATTTATACGCCAGAGTACCTCACTGTGGAAAGCTCCTGCTCTATTTGCCAAGAAGAAGGATGGATCCTTACGTTTGTGCATTACCTACCGAAAGTTAAACCAGGTGACAGTGAAGAACAAATATCCGATGCCGAGGATAGAGGACTTGCTTGATTAGCTAAGGGGTTTGAGTTTTTTCTCGAAGATAGACTTGAGATCAGGATATCACCAGTTGAGGATTAGGGACGAGGACATAGCGAAGACCGCCTTTAGAACTCGCTATGGTCACTATGAGTTTCTGGTTATGTCGTTCGATCTAACGAACGCGCCTTCTACGTTCATGAGTTTAATGAACCAGATCTTCCACCCTTATCTGGATAGTTTTGTAGTAGTATTTTTAGATGATATTCTGATATATTTACCTACCAAAGAGGCACATGAGGATCATCTGCGGATCGTGCTACAGACTCTGAGAGAGCATCGCTTGTACGCGAAGTTCAGGAAGTGCGAGTTTTGGATGTCTGAGGTGAGATTTTTGGGACACGTAGTATCGGCATACGGGGTATCAGTGGATTCGTCAAAGACTGATGCTGTGACCGGTTGGGAGCGACCGAAGAGTGTCTTTGAGATACGTACTTTTTTCAGTCTAACCGGCTACTATCAACAGTTCGTGAAGGACTTTGCTAGACTCGCTGCACTAATGATGCATCTGGCGCGGAAGGGAGTTGTGTTTGTTTGGAGTGAGTCCTGTGAATCAGCTTTCCAGGAGCTGAAGACGAGGTTGACTAGTTCGCCAGTGTTGATCATTCCAGAGGGAGGCTTGGGGTACACTGTATACTGTAATGCATCACATGATAGTCTCAGATGTGTTTTGATGTAGGAGGGTAAGGTTGTAGCCTACGGTTCCCGACAGTTGAAGACGCATGAGCGGAACTATCCTACACATGACTTGGAGTTGGAACCCGTGGTCTTCACCTTGAAGACATAGCGTCACTATCTGTATGGGGAACATTTCGAGGTTTTCTCTGATCACAAGAGCTTAAAATACTTATTTTCGCAGAAGGACCTGAACTTGCGTCAACGGCGGTGGATGGTGTTATTGGAGGATTACGACTTTGATTTGTAGTATCACCCAGGGAAGGCCAACGTGGTGGCTAACGCGCTCAGTAGGAGGTCTCATGGGTTGTTAGCATCTGTGGCTATACGTGAGTGGGATATGCTTGCAGATGTTGGGGAGTTTGATCTTTACCTCAGAGAGACTGCGACGGGTGCTACCTTATTTTCTGTAGTTACTCGACCAGCATTGATAGCACGTTCGCTAGAGCTCCAGCAGACGGATCAGGAGGCTCATATGATGCGAGACCGCGTGGCTAATGGAGAGGATACATCAGGATGGATTGTGGGTTCTGATTAGAGTCAGAGATTGGCTGGGAGGTTGTTTGTGCCTGAGTCATGTTGAGTCAATCTTTTGCGTGAGTATCATCATTCTCGTCTTGCCGTGCATCCTGGAGGCATGAAAATGTACCACGACTTACGTCGTCAGTTCTTTTGGGCAGGGATGAAGAGGGATGTGGTCCTTACAGGGTTTTCATTAGTTGAGCTAAAAATGATATCATTAACATATATTTGCACAACTATATCTTTTCCTTCTGATTTTATAAAAAGAGTTCTGTCAATCTTACCCCTTGAAAAATCATTTTTATTCAAGAACTTGCTTAGTTATTCATACCAAGCTCTTAGTACTTGTTTCAATCTATAAAGAGCCTTGGTGAGTTTGTAAATATGATTTGGAACATCAAGATTTTCAAAATCAAGAGGTTGTTTTACATAAACTTCTTAAGCAATGAAACCATTTAGAAAGGAACTTTTGACATTCATTTGATAAAATTTTAAAATTTTCAAGAAAACAAAAGTCTGCATCCTAATGACCTCAAGCGTAGCTATAGGTGCTAGAGTTTCATCAAAATTGATGCTTTCTTTTTGATTGTAACCTTGAGCTCTCAATCGAGCTTTGTTTCTAAGAATAACTCTATTCTCATCTATTTTATTTTTAAAAACCTATTTTGTTCCAATGATGGAGTGATTCTTAGGTCTTGGAACTAAAGTCCAAACTTTATTTTTTTCAAATTGGTTTAGCTCTTCTTGCATAGCCAAGATCCAAAAATTATTATTTTTAGCTTCTTTAAAATGTTTTGTTTTTGTTTGAGAAAGAAAAGCTAGATTACCACAAACATTATGAAGATAAGATCTAGTTCTTATACCTTGGGCAGGGTTACCAATTATCAAGTTTTTTAGGTGACCATGAGCAAACCTCCATTCCTTGGTAAGCTCATGATTTTCTTGATTTGAAGGTCCTTCGATTTGCTGAGCTGTAGTTTGCTACCCACTGTTGTTTTCATCTCGATTTTTCTCTTCTTGGTCTTTAATAAAAATATCCTCAATGCCTTTTTCTATGTCTATAAGGTTATATTCACAAAATTCCATAGAAGAGCCAAGCTTAGATTCATAAAAAACAACAAGAATGGACTCTTTCACAAAAAGAGTTCTTTTATTAAAAATTATATAAGCTTTACTAGATATAGAATATCAAATAAAAATATCCTCATCAGATTTAGTATCAAACTTTTTCGAAGAGTTTTTATTGTTGTTCAAAATAAAACATTTACATCCAAAAATATAAAAATAGTTGATGTTGGGTTTTTTTTCAGTCTATAGCTCATATGAGATTTTTTTAAGAGAAGCTCGAATCATGACTTTGTTCACAATATAACAAGCTGTATTGATTGCCTTAGCCCAAGAATATCTTGGTAGGCTGTTTTCATAGAGTATTGTCTTAGCTATTTTTTCATCATTGGTGTTGACACAACATGTTTTCCTATAGAGCTTGAAACAAAGCATTAGAGGTGTCGACTCTTAACTTAATGGTGTTGACGCTTAAATTAACAAGTGAGCTCTACATATAAGTGTCGACTCAAAAACTAATTGGTGCCGACCCAAAAGTTCTGCTTGAGAACATTAAGTGTTAACCCATTTAGTATAAAGTGTCGATTCAAATAACATGAGGTGTCAACTCATAAGCTTAATGATGTCGACTCAACCTTTTTGAAAAATATCTTGTTCTTATCTTTTTATACCTTAATAGAAAATGCCTTTAAATAAAAATCATCAAAATTCATTTAAAAAGCCCTTAGGCTAACAGTATTAGTGATCAAAATAGAAGTGGAAAATAGAAAACTCCAAAAAAACCATTCATGCCGAAAAGAGTTCGGCATAGAATCAAGCACAAAATGCTCCTGATGTTTAGCCAAAACCACCAAGCGTGCAGCTATTGTAACATCCTGCTCCTGCAAGGCACCAAACCTGTACAAAAAAATGTGATCCCGCCATAGACTGGCGGCCAAAGAGAAAGACATTGAATAAAGATGTTAAGAGACAAAACAAGAACTTCTAAGCAACCACAACACCTTAATGTCAAAAGAGGTATATATGAGTCACTAGGGATTCGCCATCCCAAGGGCATACATTACTTCTAAAACATCAAAAATCTTCAGGGTCTTATACATGAAGCTCTGTCAAAACTAAAAACTAAACAAAAGAAAATCGAACCAAAATGATTTCCAACACCAGAACCAAAACTACTCGACGATGCCTGTGGTGGACTAATTTCTAGCCATTCCTAGTATCTCCAACCACAGAGGTTACAAGAAAGTGTACTTAGCATTATCATGAATAGAAAAAGACAATTACTTAGTTAAGGATAACTGAAAACTCTTTCTAAAAATAATTCATCACATTTTTCACGAAAATATAGAAATTGATGCATTTGCTTGAATATGAAAATATCACAGATTATACAGAACTTTCTAGTACTATAAATAAAGATATGTTTCTGGCTCAACCGCTACAAAATTAAAATGCATGACCAATTTCTCAAATCTAGACTCAAACCCCAACAGTGTCAAAGTAGTTATCAATCTCATGACAGAGAGTTTTGATAGTACCTTAACCTCAATTCTCAATGCACGAATAGCAACGTGATAGAATGAGGGCTACTCTCAACCAAGGACGAGTGGTATGTGCTAAAACTTGGGACTAAGCCCAAAATCCTTAAAGGCAAAAATTCTCGCTTAATGGGAAACCTCCCCTATAGGGACAAATGAAAAACTCATAAAATGGTAACCTCCCTCATAATGGGATCTAAAGGGCCGAAAAACTCTTGTAACTTAGCACTTTGGAACAACCACACATCATTAACTATACTTTCATAGTAACATCATGTTAGCTAGAATATCATTCATAGCACACTTGAATTAAAAACATCATGGCTTTTGAAAACAACAAGTTCATCATATCGTCAAACTGGTCACAGTTTAAAACATACGCTTCAAAGCATTTTTATGCATCATTTACATAAACTTAAGTTTAAGTTAATAGCTAAGCACTCTCACCTTATCTTATATGCGTACGAATCGAGCCTTTGTCAACGAGCTAAGCTTGCTCCTCGAGGAACAAAACTTCTATGCCTAGCAAGCAAACATGACTTAACTGTCAACACGGAGTTCTACTCCTCTTAGAACGTGAAGTACTAAAATGATTCGGACCGTTGAACGTTTTTTTGATTTTTGGGACCACGGTTACTTTCTATTTAGGTTTAAGGGGTACTACGCACTTTTTCAATCCTTCACTTGATTAAGGATTTGACTTAACCATGTATTACTCAATTCTATTCATTAAACTTTAAAGTATTGAAGAATTTTGAGGTACTTAGACTTTGAGTTAGATTATGATTTTTGGTGAAGAATCAAAGTGATCCCAATTTAGGATATGTTCTATTTTAACATGTCCCTTACAAGTTTCATGTTTAGTGCTAAAAGTAGTTATTTCGAACAAGTTAGAGGTTTTGGCCATTTTATAAAATAGGTTCTGTTACCGCCAAAACTCCGTAGAGCCGGTTTTGGACTGAGAGTTTGAAATGGTTTTGAGAGACTTTCCCAAGGCATGTAGGTATGATTTTTGGACAAAAATTATTTTAATATGTTATCTACATTGTTCAGGTAGACCACTTTTGGAGTAGGTCACTAAAAATATGGGTGTTGGGTTACACAAAAATATATGACAGAGGTGTTCTTTGAGGGCTGAAATACAACAGAGAGTTTCAAAGGGGTTTTATCCCCCCCAAAACTTAATTGATTGGGCTTCATTTCAGTGGGTATCTAGACATACATGTTATTTACAATTTTCATATTTTGGTCAAAGCTCGGATCTAATTTTAAGCTAGGGTTTTTAGGTCTGCATTTTTGACTGGTTTGAAACCAACACACTTTGGTAGAATTACAATATCTCGAGTTTCACTCACTCAAATGCATTCAAAACAACTTTGGATGAAAGATAACACAACAACCGAGGTTTAGACATAAAGAACACGCTTCTAGCTTTTTTCTACATTGAGTTATGAAGTTCCAAAGATTTGGGAAGAAATCTCAAAATGCCCAAAACTCAGGCCTATTTTTGTTTTAGCCTCTTAGTGTCATGTGTGTAAGTTTTTGACCCATCTTCTTTGTATGCATGTGTTGTACTTCAATATATCAATGTTTCAGTGCTTATAGCAGTTATGGAACCCGTGGAAAAACCCACACCAACTCACAACTTCAACATTCATACCGAACAGTCCCGAAAATCTAACCCTAATGCCTTTATTTTTTAGTTTTTGATTCTTGATCTTAGATTTGTGTTTGAAAATACTGAAAGAGGTATTTGATATGTATAAAATTAGAAGTGTTAGTTCCTTCATTATCTTGTTTAGAAGTTATTTCTTGATGATGGAAAACCTTAAACATAGCTTTCAAGCTCTATGGATCCTCCTCCTTCTTTCTTCTTCTTTCTTTCTCTATATACACGAAATTAGAGGAAGAATAGGTGGGTTGGGTCACGTTTTATAGCCAAAGGTCAAATAGGAAGCTTCCTAGGAAGTTTCCTTAACCATGGGTAAACTAACTGTAGTTACTTTAAAATTAACTTGAGTTTGCAAAACTTGGCCACCAAGTTTGGCACATTCTCCTAGGTTAGCCACTTGAGCGTATATATATATATATATATATATATATATATATATATGAAAATAATTTTCTTTATTTAATTTTAGGAGACAATTCGGGTATTTTTCACATAGGTTCCTTTCTTGACTTTTCAAGCTTAACTCTTGTCTTAAACGACTTAAGCTTGTAACTTTGACTTCTTATCCTTAATATTAGGGTTTTAATATATGCTTATGTAGTTTTCACTTTGTCCTGAGTCTCGGGTTCGAAAAGGTTAAACGGTTGGGCCAGTTCTTCTTACTGAACTTAGGTTCGAGATTTCATTTCTTTTGAGATGTTCTTTATTTTTTATTCGTATCTTGAGTTCGGGTTGTTACCATCTACCCTCTTTTAAGAAATTTCATCCTCAAAATTTACATACCTTACTCGAAGAGACATGGATATTTCTCATGATAAGGCTTTATAGCCAATGCCACAGTTCAAACTAATAATTTTTAACACACGATTCTATTCAACAATTGAAAATGCCATTAAAGGCTAACACTTACCCTTAAAAAGAACTACAAGTCAATGCCTTTGAAGATCAACCCTCGCCCTTATCGGGCTTACACACACCCTTACAGGGTAAAACTCTTTTAAATTAATCATACCCCTTTCGTGGTGGTACATTTAGTAACACACGGTCTCCCACAACAAACTCCAGGCCGTTTCTTCGATTATCTGCATAACTCTTCTGCCTATTTTGTGATTGCTTCAATCTCTCTCTGATCAACTTAATCTTGTCAATGGAAATTTGAACTATCTCTGGTCCAAGAAACTTCCTCTCTCTGATTTATTTCCAACAAATTGGGTTCCAACATTTCCTGCCGTACAACGCTTCGTAAGGGGCCATCCCTATAGTTGACTGAAAACTATTGTTATATGCGAACTTGATCAACAACAAATGTTCCACCCAGTTTCCAGTAAAGTCTAGAATGCATGCTCTAAGCATATCTTCTAAGGTCTGAATTGTCCTCTCCGATTGACTATCAGTCAGCAAATGGAAAGCCGTGCTAAACTTTAAAGTAGTCCCCAATGCTTCTTGTAAGCTTGGCCAAAACCAGGACGTAAAATGTGGGTCTCTGTCCGATACTATAGAAAGTGGTACTTCGTGTAGCCTAACGATCTCATCAATTTGAAGCCGTGCAAACTGATCCATAGAAAACATCATCTTTATTGGTAGAAAGTGAGCTGACTTCGTCAACCTATGCACAATTACCCAAATAGCATCATTTCCCATGGGTGTTTGAAGGAGTCTAGTTACAAAATCCATGGTAATACGTTTCCACTTCCACTTGGGTACAGGTAATGGTTGTAGTAATCATGTCAGCTTTTGGTGTTCAATCTTAACTTGCTGGCATACTAAACATCTTGTCACGAAATTCGCTACGTCCTTCTTCATTCCACTCCACTAGTATCTTTTCTTTAAGTCTCTATACAACTTTGTACCTCCCGGATGCATGGTATATGTTGAGTTATGCGCTTCATCTAAGATCTGCTTCCTCAACTCCCCATTATTGGGCAGATATTATTTATGACTAAACCACAATACATCATCTCGAACTTCAAATTTTGTCTTCCTTTTAGCTGCTGCTTTTGTCCATATCTTGTCCACTTGATTATTCTTCAATTATGCTACTCGAATTTGATCTAATAAGGTTAGTCTTATGCCTAGAGTTGCTAATAGGCATGCATTCCTTCCTATAGTAAGATGGGTTCTAAACGTTCACATTTTAGAAAAAGTACTAGCTCGTACCACTCGTAGATGCACTATTTTTCCCAATGATTTCCAGCTTAGGGCATCTGCCACGATGTTTGGCTTCCCTAGATGATAGTGAATTGTATAGTCATAATCCTTTATTAACTCCATCCATCTCCTTTGTCTCAAGTTCAGCTCTTTCTGGGTGAAAATATACTTCAAGCTCTGATAATTCGTGAAGAACTCACAAGGGACGCCGTACAAATATTATCTCCATATCTTAAGCGTGAAGACGATTACAGCTAACTCTAGATCGTTGGTAGGATAATTCTTCTCATGTGATTTTAATTGTCTGGACACATAGTCGATAACCTTCCCGTGTTGCATCAATACACTACCTAAATCTTGGTGTGACGCGTCACTATAAATAACAAAGCCCTCATTTGCTAACGGAAGGGTAAGTACAGGTGCTGACACCAATTTGGACTTCAACGTTTGGAAACTTCGTTCGCATCCCTTGAACCATTAAAACTTGACATTCTTCTAAGTTAACCGAGTTAAGGGATTCGCAATCAGGAAAAAATCTCGAATAAAATACCATTAATAGCCAGCTAAAACCAAAAAGCTTCGTATCTCAGTCACACTAGTTGGCCTTTTCCAATTGACTACCGCTTCCACATTCATTGTGTCCATTTGTATTCCCCTCTAGATATAACATACCCAGCTACACCACTCGATCCAACCAAAACTCACACTTTTTGAATTTTTGCATATAACTAGTGCTTCCTCAGGATTTATAAAGAAATCTTTAAGTGTTCCCTATGTTTCTCCTCACTCCGAGAGTATACTCGAATGTCGTCTATGAACACAATTACCAATTGGTCTAGAAAGCTTCTAAACACCCGATCCATCAGGTCCATAAACACAGCAGGCGTATTTATTAACCCAAAAGGCATCACCACAAATTCACAATACCGGTAACGAGTCCTGAAGGCAGTTTTGGGTACATCTAACTCTCATACTTCCAATTGATGGTATCCTAACCTCAAGTCTATCTTTGAGAACACTCTGGCTCCTTACAGCTGGTCGAACAGGTCGTCTACCCTAGGTAAAGGATGGTTGTTCTTAACGATCACCCTATTCAATTGTCGATAGTCAATACACATCCTCAGTGTTCCATCCTTCTTTTTGGCAAATAGTATAGGTGCTTCCCATAGTGAGACACTAGTTTGGAAGAATCATTTTTCTAATAACTCTTGTCATTGTTTCTTCAACTCTAGTAACTCAGAACGTGACATTCTATAGGAAAGAATAGATATGAGCACTATGCCCAGGTAGAGATTGACTGTAAACTCCACTTCCAGGTCTAGGGGTAATCTTGGTAAATCATCTGGAACAACGTCTAGAAACTCACAAATAACTAGTACCTACGAAAGCTTCTTTTCTTCCATCTCTACGTTTATTACATGTGCCAAAAACCCCTGGGAACCCTTCTTTAACATCTTTGAAGCCTTGATAGCTGACACGATATGGATAGATGTTCTACTCTTGTCCCCTTGGAAACTGAATTTCTCCTCCCCGAGAATCCTAAAGATTACTCTTTTCCTAAAATAATCTAGTGATGCATGGAAAGATGGCAACCAGTCCATCCCAAAAATCAAATCAAACTCAAACATAACCAAAGACATCAAATCTACCAACATCGCCCTATCTTCTATCTTCAACACAATCTTTATACGCACTTTTAATTACCACTCTAGCCTTGCGACCATCAAGACTAATACCGCTGCTTGAGCCTAATGCGTTACTAGAGCTAAGCATACTGCATAGACTAAATGCTCTATAGGTATATGCTCACCCATACGAACCCAATCACAGCCATCTGTTAAGATTGGTATACTGAAAATTATATTTTTAGTATTTAATTTTATTTTAATAAAATTAATTTTTCATTTTATAAGAATCTTTATGCGCAATGTATGCACATCATTTCTTTGTTATGCATGGATATCTAATATTCTGCATAGTATTTAATCTGGTGTAGAGTACGGCTTACACACAAAAGATCAGATTTTAGGTTCTTACAGAATATAAGTTTTATGTTCACAATTTAGATGGAAATGGACATACCATCGGTACGACTGTGACACAAAATTTTAGTAGGTCTGTCTTGGTTACGAGGAACAGATAATAACGTCGTCTATTGTTCCGACTCTCTGTGTCAGTACACTTTGTGTGTATTGAACGGGACATTTAGGGTAATTAATTTAGTACTGACTACTGACTATATAAATTAATTCACACCCCAAGGTTATTATGAATAGTGCTTATCCTCTTAATCCTGAAATAATTATTAATTTGCATATGTTTAATATTCGTTATTTTGATTCATTAGAGGGTGCGATCTTATATGGGTCTATATTCTTAGTGAGTTAGATAGCGGTATTATTTATATGGCATATATTAATTATTGAGAGAATCTACGTCCTAAAGATCGGGATTGACGATACCCCCTTAAAGAAGCTTATAAGTTTTGATTGGGCCAAACCCTGCAGGTGGATTTGATTATCTAGCAGTCAAATAAGTTAAGTGGAAGGGCTTAAGGATTATCAAGATGCCGATTAAATAAAATTTTCAGTAATTAAATTTAATTGCCGGGTATCAAGAATCTTAACGTTGGGAGAAATGGTAAGCATTAAATAACAGGAGCCAAATGCAAGAAGGTCTTGAGATTATTGGGTCAAAGTGCAATTATAGTTCTTTAGTAGTATGAACTTTAATTCAGTATTTTATGAAAATTACAGAAACCACTACTGTCCTTCCATAATTGCAGAAACCGTTGGTAGGTGTCTGTGTTCCACTGGAAGTCTTACTCATAATTACCCCTAGGTCCCTACTGTAGCCCTATATATATGCGGGTAGGCTGAACTAGTTTCATATCATATATCATATTTTGTCTTTCGAGACAAAATATATCTGGGTTCTGCCGGTACGAGTTTTCGATAGTCCGTAGCCCATACTACGTTCGAGGATTGCGTAAGGGAATACAGTAGAAGATCTGACAAGAGTTTCAACTCGAAATCAAATCGTAGTTGAAGAATCGATCGACAAAAGGTATTC
>JAOTRH010471350.1:0-26850 GCA_034768845.1 Heliamphora exappendiculata | reverse complement strand
AGTCAGTTTATGTCTGATCCCCGTGTTCCTCATTGGAATGCAGTGGTTCGTATCCTCCGGTACCTCCATTCTAACCCAGGGAAGGGTCTACAGTTCTGTGGTCGGGGTCATTTTCGAACCGAGAGCTATTCTGATGCAGACTGGGCATGATGCCCGATTTATAAGAGATCCACATCAGGATTCTCTGTCTTTGTTGGTGGGAACTTGGTATCGTGGAAAAGCAAGAAGCAAAATGTGGTGTCGAGGTCCAGTGCTGAGGCGGAATACAGGTCTATGGCATTGGCAACATCCGAAATCATGTGGGCTCGACAGCTTCTCACTGAATTAGATGAACCGCCTATGAGTTCTACCAAGTTGTGGTGTGACAATAAGTCAACTGTCTACATCGCTACTAATCCAGTGTTTCATGAGCGGACTAACCACATTGAGATCGACTCTCATTTCATCCGCCAAGAGTATAAGAATGGCACTATTGATTTTGGCTTTGTTCGATCTGGAGAACAGTTGATTGACGTGTTCACTGAGGCGCTGCCTAGGCCCCGGGTTCACTACATTTGTAACAAGTTAGGCATGATTGATATCTATGCTCCAAGTTGAGGGGGGTGTTAAGTATATTTAGTATTAATATATTAAGTATTAATATTATCCTGTGGGAATGCCCACAGTATCTACTGTATGCTCTCATTGCTTAACAAATATGTGCGTACGCCTCACAATGAGGACACACGCTTTTTCGTATTCTTTCTTTCTCGCTCCTTTTCTAACACTTTGAACATAGTGGGGGTGATTGTTGCCAATGGAGGAACTTTGGAGGTGAAAGGGCAGGGAGTAGCTACTCTATCTCCATCTATTACACTCTCTGATGTTTTACATACTCCTGCTAATCCGTTTAACTTACTATTTGTGAGTCGTATTACCAAGAATCTGAACTGCTCAGTAACTTTCTTTCTTGATCATTGTATTTTTCAGGATCTAGTTTTGAGGAATACTATCAGTAGAGGATGGGTGATAGGTGACCTGTATGTGCTGGATGAGACTTTGGATGTTGCATGCTCCAGGCGATCGTCTCAAATATTGGATATACATTGTTGGCTGGGTCATCCCTTTTTGCCAAGTTTAAAGAGACCATGTCCCAGTTTAAGTCAGGTTACACAGTTAGAATGTGAGTCATGTAGATTTGCTAAACACCTGCGTGTGCCATATGTGTCCAGACAAAATAATAAAACTATGAGTCATTTCTCTTTAGTTCACTCATATATCTAGGGCCCATATCCAGTTACATTTTTATTTGGTTTTCGGTATTTTGTGACTTTTGTTGATGACTATTCTCGCATTACTTATCTTTATCTTATGAAAAAGCAGTCTGAATTACCTACTGTGTTTACTGCTTTTTATAATGAAGTTCACACTTAATTTGGCATAACTATGAAAATCCTCTATAGTGATAATGGAGGTGAGTGCGTTAGTTGCTTGTTGGATTCATACTTGCATACATATGGGATTATTCGCCAGACATCATGCTGTGACACACCTCAGCAGAATGGGGTGGTTGAGAGAGAGAATAGACATTTCCTGAAAACTGCACGTGCCTTGATGTTTCAGATGCGGATTTCCAAAGTATTCTGGGGTGAAGCTGTGATGACCGCATGTTATCTTATTAATAGATTACCCTCCTCCATCCTACATTGTGCTACACCCTTGTCAGTTTTACTTTTTTAGCAGATTCTTTTTTCCTTAGAACTCAAGATCTTTGGGTGTGTTTGCTATGTGAGAGATACCAGACTAAATGTGACAAAGTTGGATGCTCGCGCACTAAAGTGTGCCTTCATGGGATATCCTAAAACCCAGAAAGGATATCGGTGATATAGTCCTGACTTGCGACGATTTATTGTTTCCGGAGATGTCGTGTTTGTTGAATTTACTTCATTCTATGTCTCAGCCACTCCACCTTTCTCTTGTGTTGATGATGGTTTAGGTCAGATTCTGCTGTATCCGCCCTCCCCTGAATTACCAGTGGCATCTTCTCCCGTGACTAATCCTCTGGTTGATATTCTTGAGGAGTCTCCACCTGCTGCCTCAGAGGCACCTGTTCGTTCATCATCCTCCGACTCCTCAGTGTTACCAAGCTCCACCACCTCTCCTTTACTAGAGTCAGTATCTCCTCAGTCGGATCCAACCTTTGATCAGGTAAGTGATCCTTCTATTGCTTTACACAAATATTATCGTAGTTATAAAGATCATCTCTTATATACTACATCTTATCGTGGTTTAGCTGCTACTGTTCAGCAGGGTATTACTACCCTTGATCAGCATACTATACCCTGCTCTGTTGTAGATATTCTTTCTCATCCAGGTTGGCGCAAGGCTATGAGTAAGGAAATGAATACTCTTGAGGCTAATAATACGTGGGACCAAGTAAGTCTTCCTCCTGGGAAGACTGCGATCGGCTGTAAGTGGGTCTATGCAGTCAAACTTCATTCTGATGGCACTTTTGGGCGTTTGAAGGCTCGTTTAGTGGCTAAAAGCTATGCTTAGACCTATGGCCTTGACTACTTTAATACCTTTTCTCTTTATATCAACTCGATGTGAAGAATGCCTTTCTTCATGGTGATTTGGAGGAAGAGGTTTATATGGAGCAACCATCTGGCTTTGTTGCTTATGGGGGGGTCCCCTAATCATGTATGTCGATTAAAACGCTCATTATATGGTCTGAAGCAGTCTCCTAGGGCCTGGTTTGGCCGTTTCAGTTTCGTAGTACAGGAGTTTGGTCTTCAGCAATCAGCAAAGGATCATACTGTATTCTTTCGCCATACCTCAACGGGTATGTATATTACTCGTCGTCTATGTAGATGACATTGTTATTACTAGTAGTGACAGAGGAGGGATTGCTGAGCTTAAATCATTCTTAGGCACCAAGTTTTAGACGAAAGATCTTGGTGAACTTTAATATTTCTTGGGCGTTGAAGTAACCAGGAATAAGAAAGATGTGTTCATTTCTCAGTGGAAGTGTGTTCTTGATATTCTGGAGCGTGGAGGATATATGAATGTTAAAGGAGTGGACTCACCTATGGAGACTAATGCCAAACTAGAATCGAAGGAAGGAGTGCCTCTTTCTGATCCTGACTAGTATCGCCGTACAGTGGGACAACTGAATTATCTTACTATGATGACTCGTTCAGATATTGCTTATTTAGTGAGTGTAGTACGTTAGTTTTTGTCTGATCCCCGTGTTCCTCATTGGCAAGTGGTGTTACGCATCCTTCGGTACTTGCGCAAAAACTCGGGAAAGGGCATCCAGTTTTCTGATCATGGCCATATGGGCATGGAAGGGTACTTTGACGCTGATTGAGCTGGCTGCACTTTTGATAGGAGATCCACACCTGGTTACTCTATATTTGTTGGTGGAAACTTAGTTTCCTGGAAGAGCAAGAAGTTGACTGTGGTATCCAGGTCTAGTACTGAGGCTGAATACCGGGCTATGGCTCTAGCTACTGCCGAGATTATGTGGCTTCAGCAGATTTTGACAGAGTTACACTTTTCTCTTATAGGATCGGTCAAACTTTGGGTCGATAATATCTCTACTATTTATATTGCCACAAATTCCGTCTTTCATGAAAGAACGAAGCATATCGAAGTTCATTGCCATTTTATCCGTGCAGAATATTAGAAAGGCGTTAAATTTGGCTCTATTCCTACTGGCGAACAAGTGGCAGATATTTTCACCAAGGCGTTATCGGGTCTGCGTGTTTTATATTTATGTAACAAGCTGTGCATGGTTGATATTGTCAATTAGAATATATTTAGCATGTCAATAAGGATATAGTTTGCCATAATTATGGCCTAATTGTACAGATTATTCTTTCTTTTTTGGTAAGTTAGATTGATACTAATGGCTGAATTTTAGCCTTGTATTTAGGATGTATTTAGGCAACAATTTTGTATATATATATATATATATATACCGTGGAACCTCAAAGAAGGTGTATTCAGAGAAAGAAAAATATTATCATGGTATCATAGTCTATCTTTGCCACCATTGAATCTCTGAAACCCTAGTCAGCCCACCCACAGCCGTTGAAACCCTAGCCAGACCCACCGACCAGACTCGCCGTCTCCAGTCGCACACCCAGGGAGGCTCATTACCCTCGACGCACTCTCAGGGAGACTCGCTGCTCTTCATCACTACTCCAGGAAGACTCGTCAAGCTTCGTCGCACATTCAGGAAGGCTCGCTAACCTTCCTCTCACCTCCAACGAGGCTCGCTGCTCTTCGACAACCTTCGTCGTTGCTCTTCGTCACCCAGGAAGGCGTCAACCTGTGTTGCACCTCCGCCGACTCTGTTTCTGGTCCACTGGTTCCCATCGGCAACCCCTCTTATCTTGGTTTGTGGATCTTGGTTCGTGGATCTCTTGGTTGACAGGTCTTGGTTTGCGTTTCGTGGATCTTGGTCGACAGATCTTGGAGGTTTATATTGGCGAATATTTTGTTATTGGCGAATATTTTGTTATTCTTTTAGTTTATGAAATTGCAGATTTTGTTATTTGTAATTTTATTATGTCTACCAGCGAATATTTTGGGGTCCGATTTACTAGAAAAAATTATTCTATTTGGGAATTTCAGTTTCAATTATTTGTTATGGGAAAAGAATTATGGGGTCATAGCGATGTGAGTGATCTTGCTCTTACGGAATGTAAAGAGTTGGCTCAGTGGACGGTTCAGGATGCCCGTGTGATGTCCTGGATTTTGGGGTCTGTCGATTCTCAGTTTGTCCTATATCTGAGGCCGAACAAGATTGCTCAAAGTATGTGGGAATTTTTGAAGAAAGTTTACAACCATGATTGTGAGATCCTGACCTGTTTTCTTTTTCGGTGTTTTGGGACGCGGGTTACGTGATTTCGTTTGAGCATGCTTTTATTGCTTCTGATGCATGATCGGGTTTAGATATGCATGTGGGGTTGGTTCCAAGGGCTGTGGGCCGTTGTGGCGTGAATTTCAAAAATTCAAAAAAAAGAAGATATTTTGGAGACATTAATATCTGGAGTTAGATATTTTCAAAAGATATTTTTCAAAACTTAACTCATAAGTTTTCCGTTTTTCTCTCTGCCTTCTCTCTAACTTCTCGGGGGCTCGGGGCTCGGTTTTCAACGATTAAACAACGGATCCTTGCTTTTGGCACAGTGGGCTACGCAACCATTCGGTCAGATTTTAATTCCGGCAAAGCTCGGTTTTGCACATGGTTCGAAGCGTCGAGTTTTCAACTTACCGATGTAGGATTCTACACCTGTATGTTGTATAAGGGTGCTATGGGTAATCGAGTGTCTTTTTACCGGTTAGATTGCTGTAGATCTGAGTTTGAATTAAGTTGGGTTTTGGGGTTTAAAACCTGTTTTTCGTCAATTTCGTGGATGGAATCGCTTATCGGGAGTTTCTTTCGAGGTCTTGGTTTTAGGCCTAGGTATGTGGGTGTTCACGGGTGTTGAATCGGTGTTCACGGGTGTGTTGAATCGGTGTTCACGGGTGTTGAATCGGTGTTCGAAGGCTTCTTTTGGGGGTTTAGATGTTGAAACCCGTAGCTCGGAACTAGTTTATGCCTGACTTTAGTCGACCGAACCTGGGGGTTCAGTCGACTGAAGCTTGGATCTTGGGTTCGGTCGACTGAAGCTTGGGGTTCGGTCGACTGAACCGTTTGTTTTGGCGCTTTGTGATTTTTCAGTAGGGTGTTCGGTCGACTGGAGGTGGGGTTCGGTCGACTGAAGTTGTGGGCTGTTGGTTTGTGGTTTTGGGTTGGTTCTTTGGTTTTTGATTGGTTTCATATGGTATTCAATTGATTAATTTATGGGAATTACTTGATTTAAATACCTGTGGATTCCTTTGGGGTTCGGTTGGTTGTGTTCTGGTTTCGGGGTCGTGTGGTAACCTTGTGTGTTCGTGTTGATGCCATCCTAGGGGTTGATGAGTTGGGGAGATGTGAGTGTTTTTTTTGGGTTGAGTGTTTGGGCCCGTGGTTCTCTTTGGGAAAGGGTCTTGGGTTGTGAACCGTGAGGCTTTCGGGTTTTTAGTTGGCCTTCGGGCTAGGCTTGGTTATATGTGGCTATGTGCTTTTATAACGGGCTTATGTATGTTATAACTGTAGTTTATTTATGCATGATTTATGTAATGTGAATTACATGGCTGTCGATGGTGTTGTGTAATGTGGTTTATGCTTTGAAACCCTGAGTTTTATAGTCATGTATGTGGGCTCTAAGGAGCGGATGCATGTAGTGCATGTTGTGTGAGTCGCGTGAGTAATATATGACGTGGTTGTGATACGTAGTGATAGTACGTGGTTTTATACATTTAAATTCTTATTATGTTATGCATTGGTGTATGGAATGAGATAGATGGTTATGTTAGCTCTGGATAACACTGATTACATTAGGGTTATGGCCCTTCGGTTAAAGTCCGAGAAGATTACGACAGGGTTACGACCCTTCGGTTAAAGTCCGTAAAGAAGCGTTTGATAGGACTACGGTCCCTTGGTGAAAGTCCGCAAAGATGCATTGATGGGGGGCTACGGTCTCTCGGTGAAAATCCGAGAAGATATATGGATTGCATGAACTACATTATGGGACGAATAGACTAGTTTTCAAATTGTTTTCAAGAGTCGTGTGAATCGCGATCTAAAAATCCTTTTTCAACTGTTTTCAGGGTTCCTGTGAGTGAGTCAAAACATGGTTTGTATCCTCGCTTTTCCTTGCATGTGAAACTGTTTTAAGGCTTGAAAGAGAGTCTAAACCTGCACTTCGATTTTTCCTTGTATGTTTTGTTTATATCGCATGCTTGTCTAGTTTTTGCTGAGCCTTGGCTCACGGTGTGGGATAAAATATTTTCAGGTACCGGTCACGCTGGTTGATCAAGAGGTGCGGGAGAGGTGGAAGAGCGGTAGTCTTCCTTTTTGCTAGTTTTGTTACATGTATGTTGTAACATGTTTTCTGGCGTTGAAGCCGTGTAATGTTGCCGTTTGGCATTTGTATACAATGCATGTATGGTTTATTTTGGGAGTATGTTCTCAGGCTGGGTGTTGCGTTTGGTTGTTTATGGATGTTTCACGTGACTCGGAGTTTGGACCGTGACAATGGTCACACAGCAAGACGTTTTTAGTTGGAAAATGAGATCGCCAATTACAGTTAAGGGAATCTCTCCGTCAAAGAGTGTTTTTCTGGATTTCAGAATTTGTGGAGTGAATTTACTGATATTATTTATGCCAAGGTCCCAGTTGGATCTCTCGCTGCCATTTAGGAGGTCCATGAACAAAGCAAAGAGACATCAGTTTCTTATGAAGTTACGAATGGAATTTGAGGCCACTCGTTCCAATTTGATGAATTGTGATCCTTCTCCCTCTTTGGATGTGTGCTTTGGGGAATTACTTCGTGAAGAACAACGCCTCGCAACACAAGGTATTTTTCAGCAAAATCATATGACCTCTAACGACGTTGCCTATACAGCTCACGGGAAAGCCATGGGAAGAGATGCGGAAGGTCCAATGTTTCAGCTGTAAGGAATATGGCCATATTGCTACTCAATGTGCCAAGAAGTCTTGCAATTATTGCAAGAAGCCCAGACACATTATCAAATACTGTCCCACTCGTCCTCCTCGTCCCCAGAATCGTCAAACTAGTGCCTATCAAGCTGCGGTGGGTACGGCGACTTCTTCTACGGTTGGTAATCCTACTATTCTTACTCCTGAAACCGTTCAGCAAATGATTATGTCAGTATTTCCAGTCTTGGGGTTTCAAGGTAACAATACACTATCATCTTCACCGTGGCTTGTTGATTCTGGTGCATCTAATCATATGACTAGTTCCTCCAACACGCTTACCAATGTTCGGAATTATCATGGATATTTGTACATTCAGACGGCTAATGGTAGTCAGCTCTCCTATTCATGCTGTTGGGGATATTAATTCCGTTGTTAAAATTTTTTTTATATCTCCTGAGCTCTCTACTAGTCTCATTTTCGTTGGTCAATTGGTTGATAATAACTGTAATGTTGGGTTTTCTCGTGATGGTTGTATTGTGCAGGACCAGGTGTCGGGAAAGATACTCGCGAAGGGGCCCAAAGTTGGACGTTTGTTTCCTCTTCAGCTTGCTATGTCTTATTCCCTTTCTTTGGCTTGTACTATTGTTAATAATAAGAATGATGTCTGGCACAAATGTTTGGGTCATCCTAATTCTACTGTTTTGTCTCATTTAATTAACTCTGGTTTGTTGGGTAATAAAGATCAATTTTTCTTTTCTTCTTATCTCTCGTTTGATTGCTCTGCATGTAAATTGGGGAAGAGTAAGTCTCTTTCCTTTCCTACACATAGTAATCGTGCTGATTTCTGTTTTGATTTGATCCACAGTGACGTATGGGGTATTATACCTGTCATATCTCATACAAATTATAAATATTTTGTCACATTCATTGAGGATTATAGTCGGTATACCTGGATTTATTTTCTTCATTCTAAATGTGAGGTATTTTCTGTGTTTCATTAATTTGTGGAATTTATTGACACTCAATTCTCTTTAGGTATTAAAGTGTTAAGATCTGATTCGGGTGGTGAATATATGTCTCATGAATTTCATGCATTTCTTTAACAGAAAGGAATTGTTTCTGAGCGATTTTGTCCTTATACACCTAAGCAGAATGGCGTTGCTGAACGTAAGAATCGTCATCTGTTGGATGTTATTCGCACTTTATTGCTTGAATCATCTGTTCTCGCTAAATTCTGGGTAGAAGCATTATCCATGGCAGTTTATTTAATTAATAGATTGCCTATAAGTGTCTTGCAATTTGAAACTCCCTATTCTCATCTGCATCACGTGTATCCCAACTATCTTGATATGCATACCTTTTGTTGTGTTTGCTTTGTTCATTTACCATCACATGAAAGACAAACTTTCTGCTCAATCTGTAAAGTGTGTCTTTATAGGATATAGTAACTCACACAAAGGTTATGTTTGTTATGATCCAAGCTCTAATAGATTTCGTATTTCTCGTCATGTTGTTTTCTTTGAAAATCAGTCTTTCTTTTCTACTCATGTAGTATCTTTGCCTGAGATCACTGCTCTTCCTCATTTTGATGATTTGTCTCCTCCACCTGAACGATTCAAATCTGGCTTCGTGTATGAACGTCGACGCTCAACGTTGCCCCTTCATGCATTTGACTCGGCACCTGAGCCTAACCCAACTGCTCAGCCAGATCCGGGTTCTGCCATTGTTCCTCGGCGCTCTACTAGTGTTTCTCGCCCTCCTGATCAGTATGGCTTCTCTCATTCGTCTTTTCATGCTACTTTATCCACTATTTCAATTCCCTCATGTTACTCTGAGGCTGTTAAGCATGAATGTTGGCAGGCGGCAATGGATGAAGAACTTCAGGCTCTTGAGGACAGCCACACATGGGATGTTGTTCCCTGTCCGGATCAAGTTAAAGCAATTGGGTATAAATGGGTTTACTCACTTATGTTGCGTTCTGATGGTACTCTAGATCGCTATAAGGCCCGGTTGGTTGCCATTGGTAACAGACAGGAACATGGGGTGGACTATGAGGAGACATTTGCTCCTGTTGACAAGATGACTGCAGTACGGTTGGTTATTTCTATTGCAGCATCCCAAGGGTGGCCCTTTCATCAAATGGATGTTAAAAATGCCTTTCTTCATGGCGATCTCAAGGAGGATATTTACATGACTCTGCCACCTGGCTTGGCCTTCTCCTCATCTTCTGATGTATGCAAATTGAAGCGTTCTTTATATGGGTTGAAACAAGCTCCTCGGGCGTGGTTTGATAAGTTCCGGTCTACCTTGATTCAGTTTTCCTTTGAGCAGAGTCAGCATGACTCCTCTCTGTTTCTTCGTAAGTCTTCTGTCGGCCTTGTTCTTCTTCTTGTTTATGTTGATGATATTGTTATCACGGGGACGGATTCCGACTTGATCACTCGTCTACAACATCATCTTCAGGCCTCCTTTTTTATGAAGGATCTTGGCCCTCTTACGTACTTCTTGGGGTTGGAAATTCACAGGGATCCTTCTGGCATCTTTCTGAATCAACATAAGTACACCCAAGATTTGATTGCTTTAGCTGGTCTTCAGGACTCTTCTTCGGTGGATACTCGTTTAGAAGTCAACACGAAGTATCGTCGTGAGGAGGGTGATCTCCTGCCCAACCCTACGCTATATCGACAATTGGTCGGTAGTTTGAATTATTTAACTATTACTTGGCCTGATCTTTCCTTCGCTGTTCAACAGGTTAGCTAATTCATGCAAACTCCTCACCATCTACATTTGGCTGCTGTTTGTCGTATCATCCGATATCTTTGCGGTTCACCTCATCGAGGGTTGTTCTTTCCAACCGGTTCTCCTCTCCGTCTTGTTGCCTGTAGTAATGCAGATTGGGCGAATGTCTTGATATTGGACGGTCTGTCACCGGGTGATACATGTTTCTTGGTGATTCCTTGATCTCTTGGAAGAGTAAGAAACAACCTCGTGTTTCCAAATCATCTACTGAATCCGAATACCGTGCCATGTTTGCTACATGTTCTGAGATCGTCTGGCTTCGTGGACTTCTAGCTGGACTTGGTTTCTGCCAATCTGATCCCACTCCTTTTCATGTTGATAACACCAGTGCCATTCAGATTGTTGCTAATCTTGTTTTCCACAAACGTATGAAGTACATTGAGGTCGATCGTCATTCTATTCGGGAGACTTTAGATGTTCACGTCATTTCTCTTTCTCATATTTCCACTAATCTTCAGTTTGCTGATTTGTTTATTAAGACCATGCCACGTTCGTGCCATCAGTTCCTTGTGGGTAAATTGATGCTTCTTTACCAATCCGTATCAATTTGAGGGGAGATGTCAATCAGGATATATTTAGCATGTCAATCAGGATATATTTTCTCATAATTATGGCCTAATTGTATATATTATTCTTTCTTTTTTGGTAGGTTGGATTGATACTAATGGCTGAATTTCAGCCTTGTATTTAGGATGTATTTAGGCAACAATTTTGTATATATATGTACAGTGGAACCTCAAAGAAGTGGTATTCAGAGAAAGAAAAATATTGTCAGATATATATGCTCCAGCTTGAGGGGGGTATTAGTAGTAGCTTATTATTATTATTATTTTTATTATTATTATTATTTTTATTATTGTGTGTGTGGTTGCGTGGTTTTAATGGTATTTCTTCGTTTTAATATAAATAAGTGTGCTCGCCTATCTAGTTGGATACGGCTTCCTATTATTCTCTTTCTCATAACACTTCACGCGGAGTGTGCTCACTCGGCAACACCTGTCATATGCAGGCTTGGGACACGCACCCTAATCATCCCTGGTATTCCAGCTCTGATACGATGTTACACAAACTAGAGTAGAACTTAACTCCAAATACTAGCAATTGTGGTCAGGGTGCTCTCACGCTTGTATACTATATATTATTTTTGTACTCATGCATTATGGGACTTCGCTTCATAATGCCTCACAGTTCATAAATTTGTTCAGAATCTAATTGTATGGGTAAATGAGGATGACTGATTGTCTGGATTTTATACTAGTTTTGATCTCTCAGGGGCACTAAAAGTTTTGCTTCTATCGCCTAGGGTGATCTTGTTTTCTCTTGCAATTAAGTGTTAATTTGCAACAAGGGCAGCTATTTGCATATAATATACCAATAGACGTTCTATTGGTTAGTTTTATGTTTGAATGCAATCTTGATTTTGATACTGTAACGTTGTTTCTCTCATTTCTTGTCACCTCATCTTTTTGGTGTTCAGAATTTCCATGGTCTCGATTCTATGTTTCATTTACTTCGCCAGTGCTATTTATTTTAAAAAAAAATTTCTGCATTATTGTTAATGGTTTTGTCGTGTTCACAAGGCATGCTTCTCAATTTGTTACTCTCTCTCTCTCTCTGACACGCACGCACATTCTCATGGTGGTTACGGCTCAAGGATTATTCTACATGGCTAAATGTATTGGTTTGTCTTCAAGAATTGAGATGATTTGATAGATTACGTCATTTAAATCCATAAATTGTTTTTGTGTAACATTTCATGCTCTTGAACTTGACTTCAGCTGGACATCATTTTTATGGGTAGTTACATTGTTGCTTTTTTTCTTTGTGATAACACAAAATTTTTTACTCTATGGACAGTTAACAGATTTTGGGCTTTCGAAGGTTGGTCTCATTGACAGCACTGACGATTTATCTGCTCCAGCAGTTAGTGGAACATCGCTACTGGGTGAAGATGAACCTCAGACATCTGTAACTGATCATCAGCAAGAAAGGCGGAAGAAACGTTCTGCTGTTGGAACACCTGACTATTTGGCACCTGAGATTCTTTTAGGGACAGGACATGGTTAGTTTGTCCTTTTTTCTCATTTAATGGTGCTATATTTTAAATTAATTGTCTTGACTGGTAATTGTTAATTAAATTAATTTAATTTTTGAAAAGCTAGAGAGGTTAGTATAAAATATGAATACGAGGATAGTTTTGTGGTGGGCTGATGTTCATCGAGCTAATACATGGTAAGTTTAAATCCATAGTCGTATTCAATTAGTATTGTGTTTTGTATGATTGTGCCTTTCTTTGTTAATTGCGTGTTAGATTCATATAATTCAACATTTTGCACCATTCCATTTTCCTCAGGCACAACAGCAGATTGGTGGTCTGTGGGCATCATTCTATTTGAGCTGATTGTTGGAATTCCACCTTTCAATGCAGAGCATCCACAGGTTACTATCCCGTTCCTGGATTTTTCCGTCTTTTTCCCCTCTCTCCTCAAATCCCCTCCACATATGTATATGTACACACACACACACACACACAAATCTACATAGAAAAGGATAATGATAATAGTAATGACAATGAATTAATGACAAATTTCATATATTGCTTCCTCAACAACCACCAGGAAGTTGGTTTCTCTTTTGATATGCCTCGAATAGTAGATAAATGGCACATTATTTTTGCTGAAAAATGTAATTCAAAGCTGAAGATATTTTGTGCATATAATATTTATGTAGTGGGAAAACAAATGTTAGGTATAACCGTATAATTGCTGTTTACCTGTATTTCTCCATTGATTTGTTTAGTTTGACAAGGATGGATTGGATCTACTCCATATTGAGTGTAGGTTCAAGAAATTTGATATTTCAATCGGTTCTAGACCTCTTGCTGTTTCCTTTTATGATTTATGTGGCCTTGGACATGATCTACCCCCTTTCCCTCGGGTGCAGGCCCTGCGTCTCACGCCAACTCGTGCGGTGTCTGGTACTGATAGATTCAGAACTTTGAACTTCGTAGACATAGGATTCAAAGGTTACGCCTTTCTTTATTGAGTGTTGATATCGCATTAATATTCAGTTACATGGCTAAGTGTCATGGGTTGCCTCTCGTTGCCCCATGATGCCTCAACTATGGGCTCTTGTGCGCTTATGACATGTCCAAGGTGTGGCCCAGCAATGCTCCAAACAATGCCTACATGTGCCTGATCATGTCCCAATGCAGCAGCATTGATGGCCTAAACCTATGTTTGATGTACCAGCACGAAAGCAGCAGCCCCAACGGGCGTGAGTGCCAGACTTCGCGTGCCAGTGGTGCACTGCATTGCCGCAGCGTGTATGCACCCCAGCCGCCTGCACTAGCAAATCCAGCGCCCTTCCCATCGCGCATACGACCAGCTTACTTCACTGTTGCGCATTCCGAGAATTCCATGCACTTTGCCGCACAATCTAGGGTCATATATGTTGTAGAAGTTATTGGTTCTTTTGTGATATAGAGTCCTTGTCTTAGTTCTTTCCATTTGATATTTAGTATTTTTATAAGAGCCATTATGACTACTCAAACGTGGGTCATGTTTTCTCCTACCACAATTTAAATGGCTCAAAATGTTAGTATATGTCAAGTTCCTAAAAATATGTACAACATGATTGTTCTCAGTATGATGACTGGTTGGTGTGGGTGTAGTGATCGATTGGGCTAAGGAATTGTTTCACCATTCCCTTTGTGCATGTGTGGATCGTACTTGGATAATGCATGTACATATAGGGAGTTGGATAAATCTTTTATTAGTGTTAGCCTATTATTATTATGCTTATTTTATCTGGTATGTGCATGTGTATGGTTGTAATGGTATTCTCTACTTTTATTATAAATAAAGTGTATGCCTATCCAGTTGGGTAAGACTTCTCATTCTTCTCTTTGAACTAACATAGTATCAGAGCTATCATGGAACCCTAGCCGACAGCCTCTTCCATGAAACCCTAGCCGACAGCCTCGCCTAGCCTGTAACCCTAGCCGCCAGCCGTTCCTTTCCTCGCCTCCAGCACTGATAGCCTTTCCTCTCCCCTCCTCCAGTGCCGACAGCCCCTCCTCTCCTCTCCTCCCTCATTGACAGCCCCTCATCTCAGCTTTTCCTCTTTTTGGCTGCAACCCTGGAAACCTTAGCCTCTCTCGGTAACTCTCTCTTGGCTAGCCGACTGGTGTAAATCTCCCCCGACTCTCTGTTTCGTCTTTTACCGGTTCCGACAGCCCCAAAGGAGTTCCCGCGCTGCTATTTTGAGAGTATAGGGACTGCCACAATGTGTTTGATTATATGGAGATGGTTCGAAGGTATGTTTAGTGGTCCATTTATAATTGATTAAAGTGATGGTTGGATTCTATTGTTTGTTGGTGTGATTACCCGTGGTTCCTTGAGATTGACAGATCGTGATGTCGACAGAGAGTTCTACGAGAGTTGAGGACTTCTAAATGAGTACTGATAGGCAATGAACGGATAGACAAGAAATCACAGATGTATTTTCGTCATCCACACGATTAGTGGATTCGAAGTTGATTGGACCATAAACATACGTTTTATGGAAAAAGAAGATCCTCGATTAGTGGATTCTATTATTTGTTGGTGTGATTACACAAGATTGCTTAGTAAGATGTTGAATTCAATGGAGTCCTCTGTTGAGATTTTGGTAGCTAATGCCACGACTGTTCGAGATGTGTGGATCATACTCGAGAATACATTTTCCTCGACTAATGATTTGTCCAGATTATATGATGTGATGCGGAGTATCTTCAGGATACAGCAGGGAGAGCGGTCTTTCCCAGATTACTTCACAGAGTTCAAGGCGTTGGAAGATGAGTATGATCGTTTGGCACCTTTTACCAATCGATACGAGGTTTTCAGAGAGCAGGTAATGTAGTTTTTGGTTGTTTGTTTTCTAGCTGGAGTGAAGCAGCAGCTTGACTCGGTACGTTCTCAAATCCTTGCTGGTTATGATATTCTATATTTATCTGAGGTCTTCAGGAGGATGAGCAGAGCGATTAGTAAAGGAGCCTTGAGGAAGCGGCTAACCAGGGTGATCATATTGCTCTGAGTGTATTTTGTGGAGGAGGTAGAGGTGGATTTTGTGGTAGAGGCCACGATGGGGGCCGTGGTGATGGAGGCCGAGGTAGAGGTCGTGATGGAGGGCGAGGTAAAGGTCGTGGTGGACGTGACACCAGGTCCTGCTACTATTGTGGAGAGCAGGGACATCTAGAGAACTCGTGTTGGAAGCTACATGGGCATCCTACATCTTCTGTGGCCAATGCAGTGGCTGATTATGATGCTTCTCCCTCTTCTTCTGAGAGGAGGACTATAGATATGACCTAGGAAGAATATGATCAGTTCATACATATGAGGATTAGAAGCACAGTTGATGCTCCTTCAGCCACAATTGCAGATAACCCAACTGCGTGTATGGCTACTCCCAGATCTTGATTCATAGACTCGGGTGCATCTGCACATATGACACACTCTACAGGTACATTTTCATCTTATCAGTTGACCCCATGGACATAATGGGGTTATTGTCGCCAAAGGAGGAACCTTAGAGGTGAAGGGACAATGAGTAGCTGCTTTAATCTCTATCGCTTACACTTTTTGATGTTTTACATACTCCTGCTAATCTGTTTAACTTATTATCTGTTAGTCATATTACAAAAGATTTGAACTGCCCAGTAACATTCTTTCCTGATCATTGTGCATTTCAGGATCTACCTTCGATGGATACTATCAGTAGAGGACGAATGGTTGGTGGCCTATATGTGATGGATGAGACTTTGGCTGTTGCATGTTCTGGAAAATCATCTCAAACTATAGATATACATTGCCGGTTGGGCCATCCCTTATTGGCAAGTCTGAAGAAGTTTTGTCACAGTTTGAGTAAGGTTACACATTAGAATGTGAGTCATGTCGTTTTGCTAAGCACCTGCGCGTGCAATATGGGTTGAGGAATAATAATAGGACAATGAGTTCTTTTTCTTTAGTTCATTCATATATCTGGTATTCGTGTCCTGTCACGTCTTTGTTTGGATTTAGGTATTTCGTAATTTTTGTTGATGATTACTCTCGGGTTACCTATCTTTATCTTATGAAAAAGAGTTCTGAATTACCTACTGTTTTCACTTCCTTTTGTAATGAAGTCTAAACTCACTTTGGCAAAACTATTCAGATACTACATAGTGATAATGGGGGTGAGTACATTGGTGGAGTGTTGGGTACATACTTGAGTACACATGGGATTATTCATCAGACATCCTGCCCTGACACACCACAGCAAAACGGCGTGGATGAGAGGAAGAATAGACATCTTTTGGAAACTGCACGTGCCCTGATGTTCCAAATGAAAGTTTCCAAAGCCTTTTGGAGTGAAGTTGTGTTAACAGCATGCTACCTTATTAACAAATTGCCATCCTCCATCTTACAAGTAGCTACACCCTTTTCAGTTTTAGTTCCTCAGCAGGTTCCTTTTTCGTTGCTACTCAAGATTTTGGATGCGTGTGCTATGTTAGAGATACCAAGCAGTGTGACAAAGCTGGATGCTCGAGCACTGAAGTATGCTTTCATGGGATATCCTAAGACACATAAAAGATATCGTTGTTATAGTCTTGAGTTGTGACGGTTTGTAGTATCTCGAGATGTGGTTTTTGTTGAGTCTGCTTCATTCTATGGGTCAGAGACTACACCTTCCTCCACTATTGATAATGGTGTAAGCAGTCCTCTGATGTGTCATTACTCCACTGATTTACCCGTGGCGCCTTCTCCACTACCAGTTCTCTAGTTGATGTTCCAGGGGAATCTTCTCCTGTTGCCCAGGCTTCACCTTGATATCATCATCAAAGTCGTCGTCTTCACCGAGCCCCACCACCTCTCTTCTTGAGGCACTATCTCCTCAACTAGATCCGACCCCTAATTAGGTAAGTTATCCTCCTATTGCTTTACACAAGTCTTATCGTAGTTGTAGAGATCATCCCTTGTATACTACATCATATCGTGGTTTGCCAGCCACTGTCCAGAAGGGTATCACTACACTTGACCAGCATTCTTTGTCTTACTCTGTTGTACATGCTCTTTCTCATCCAGGTTGGCGTATGGCTATGATTGAGGAGATGGATGCTCTTGAGGCTATTCATATGTGGGACCTGGTAAGTCTTCCCCCTAGGAAGACTGCTATTAGGTGTAAGTGGGTATATGCTGTCAAGCTTCATTCTGATGGCACTCTCGAACGTTTGAAAGCTCGTCTCGTGGCTAAGGGCTATGCTCAAACATATGGGTTTGACTACTTTAATACCTTCTCACCTGTTGCCAAGATGGCTTCCGTTCGATTATTCTTTTTTTTGGTTGCATCATATCAGTGGCCTTGTATCAACTCGATGTGAAAAATGCATTTCTTCATGTTGATTGGGAGGAAGAGGTTTATATGGAGCAGCCACCAGGCTCTGTTGCTCAGGGGAGTCCTTTGTATGTCGTTTGCAGCGTTCATTGTATGGTCTGAAGCAGTCTCCCAGAACCTGGTTTGGTCGCTTTAGCTCAGTAGTACAGGAGTTTGGTCTTTGGCAGTCAGCGAACGATCACACTGTATTCTTTCGGCATATTTCAGCAGGTTGCATCTTACTTGTTGTGTATGTGGATGACATTATTATCGTTGGTAGTGATAGCGGAGGGATTGCTGAGCTTAAGTCGTTCTTGGGCACCAAGTTTCAAATGAAAGATCTTGATGAACATCAATACTTTCTTGGTATTGAAGTAACTAGGAATAAGAAATGGGTGTTCATTTATCAGAGAAAGTTTGTTCTTGACATTCTGGAGCGAGCATGGTATATGAATGCCAATGCAATGGACTAGGTAAGGGACTCCAGTAATGGACTAGGTAAGGTATATGAATGCCAATGCAATGGACTAGGTAATGCCAATGCCAATGCAATGGTATATGAATGCCAATGCCCAATGCAATGGACTAGGTAAGGGACTCCCATTGGAGAGCAGTGTTATGCATTCTTAGGTATATGCACAAGAAACTAGATAAGGGACTCTAGTTTTTTGATCATGAATATATGGGAATGGAATGGTACTCTGATGCTGATTGGACCGGATGCACATTTAACAGGAGATCTACATCTGGTTACTCTGTATTTGTTGGTGGGAACTTGGTTTCCTGGAAAAGTAAGAAACAAGGTGGTGCATCTAGGTCTAGCGCTGAGGCAGAGTACTAAGCTATGGCATTAGCCACTGCTGAGATTATGTGGATTTAGCAGATCTTGACAGAGTTACACTTTCCTCTTAGAGGTTCTGCCAGATTCTGGGTTGATAATACCTTTGCGATTTATATCATCACAAATCCAGTATTTTATGAGAGGACGAAGCATATTGAGGTTGACTGTTATTTTATTTGTGAGGAATATCAGAAATGAGTCGTCACATTTGGGCCTATTCCTACAGAGGAACAGGTGGCAGACATTTTCACCAAAGTATTACCGGGTCCGCGTGTCTCATATCTGTGTAACAAGTTGAGCATGGTTGATATATATGCTGCAGCTTGAGGGGGGTGTTAGTGTTATCCTATTATTATTATGTTTATTTTAGTTGGTGTGTGCATGTGTATGGTTGTAATAGTGTTTTTTACTTTTATTATAAATAAAGTGTGCCTATCCAGTTGGGTAAGACTTCTCATTCTTCTCTTTCAACTAACATCTTTTGGTGAGCAAATGGAGTTCAGGTTTTGCGAGGATGAATTCCTCCTTGTATCCTATAAATTTATTCAGTTCCACTAAAAGTTGTATAACATGCTAGCTCTTTTCTTTTGCCTTTTGATTTATCCTTATAAGTAAACTAGGAAGGGGAAAATAATTAGCAAGTACTATTGTGGTTTTAATGGTGATAGACGAAAGCTATTTTCTTTTGCCTTTTGATTTATCCTTATAAGTGAACTAGGGAAGGGCAAAATAATTGCCAAGTAGTAAGGCCCCATTTGGTAATGTTTATATTTACTGTTTTCTATTTTTTTAGATTTTTTGTAAATTGGAAACAAAAGCATGTGATAATTATTTTTATTTTTGAAAAAATGTAAATAGTTTTTAAATTTTACTAAATTTTTGTAAACAAAAAAATGTGTTTTCATGTGTTTTGTAAACATATTTTCATTCTCTTTTTTTTTTTCATCACTTTCGACTACCATTTTCGTATGCTACCTCCGACCACCCCCTCCACCACCACCTCCGACCACCTCCTCCAACTACTCCCTTCGGTTACTGCCTTCAGTTATTATCTTCGACCATTACATTTGGCTACCACTTTTGGTCCCCATAATTGGGCACCACATACAAGCATCAACTCCGATCACCACTTTCAGCCACCACATACGGCCACTGCCTCCGACCACCACTTTTCAAATATTTATTTGGCAAACATGTTTTTAGTTTTGTTTTTTTTATAAAAATAAGCAAGAACCTATTTTTTTTTTGTTTATTGTAAACAAAAAATAGAAAACTGTATACGTTATTGAACGAGGCCTAAGTGATAGATGAAATTATTTTAAAATTTTGCCAATGGTTTTGTTGCCTAGAAGCATTTGGGATCAATGATTATATTATCCATTACCAGAATTGTGAAGGCCATTACATAGCGATGGTGTCACCAACTTCAGGGAACTGAGTTAACTGACTACAAACTAATAATAAACAAATAAAATGTCGACCCGGATAGTTGTGCAAGGCATTTTTTGTTTTAAGTTCTAATCAGTCCATGAAACCAATGTTATGAAGCTTTCAGTAACTATATACCTCATACTATGATAGAAAATTACTACAGTGGTAAATAATAATTGGGTATTTCCTATTTATTCTGGGACAATTCTTTCATACAGGGCCATATATTTTGATATTTCATTCTGAAGTCTTTGTGCTAAGCATGTCTGTTGGTGTTCATTTTAGCTTCATTGAGTTCTCTTATATGGATTTCTTCTTCTTCTTCTTCTTCTTCTTCTTTTTTTTTTAAATTTTTCTAGAGAATATTTGATAATATTCTCAACAGAAATATCCCCTGGCCCCGGGTGCCTGAAGAAATGAGCTATGAAGCACAAGATCTCATCGATCGGTAAGGAACACATTGCTAATTGTTATGGTATTGCTTTCAATGGTATTTTTTATATTTATTTATTTATTGAGGTTTTTGTTATGGATTACCATCACTTGTTATCTAACAACATGCTAGTGGCATTCATTAACACCTTTGTTCAGATTTTTCATAATGTATTTCATATATATATATATATATATCAATCCTCACTCTGTAGTTGTGTGTAAATCTGCTCATTTGCAATAACGATAATGAGAGTAATTATGATATCTTTAATGAACTAAATCAGCATTCTAAGCATGTTTCCTGTCAACTTTGACACAGTAGGTAAGTTCACAACTTATTTTTTTTTGAAGGGAATGACCCATGCCTGAAAGTACTTCCAATAATTTTTTTTGGTACCACACGCTTATAGAAGTCAATTGTAATTAATCAATTAAAAATGATAACAATTCTCTAGCAATTTAAAACTTCACGCATAAGAATGTTACTGTATTTAGCACAAGCAGAGATATCTATGACAAAATGACACGCGTATAGCGAGTTATCGAATTTCAGTGCCTTCAAGAAAATAAACAACACAATCCATCATATCTTATATGGATCAGTGACAAACGCACAATAAAAAAATAACAAAACTTTCCCTCATTTCTGATCAATGACCAAACACAAAATAAACACTTGTGTGACCAAACACTCAAAATTCTGACCAGCTATGTGAAGATGAACTCAATTAAAACAATTTAACTCAAATTTAACTAATACAATTTGAAACAAATTAAAATGACCACCTTGTTACTGGCCAACTTGAAATCTGCATGGTATTTTTTCAGCCTCTTTTTCAGCTCTTTTTCTTTTGGTGTTGAGTTCTCCAATTTAAAATGACCTCCTCTTACCTTATAGAAGAGAAAAGTAGGAACCAGTTTTTTTTTTTATTTAGAAAATGCTTCTAGTTTATTACAGATTCAGAAAAATGGTCTAGGATTTGCAGCCTAAGAAAGTAGCCAAATTAGCATGCATGTTAGCTGATATTTTGATTAAAAGTTAAAATGACATTTCGGTATTTATGTCCAATCCATTTTTGGATTCCGGAGAAGGCTTGGTTTGTGTTGAAAAATTGGGAGTAATGTTTAGGTGATTTATTAGAACATACAAAGGCAGAATAAAATTTAAATTATGTAGAGTTGACCATTTGCACAGATTCTGCATTCCATAAGATGACTAAAAATTGATCGTAAATTATGTCAACATGTTGACCTCAACTAAATGTATCAAAGAACAAATACATGATCATTTATTAAAGAAAGTTTATGACACAATAACCATCCATATAACAAAGCTTCTGACACAATTAACGTAATACAATGAGAATTCATCCTACACCACCCAAAAGGAAGGAAAAGATAGAAACAAAATTAGACTCACTTGATAATGTAAGCTCAATGGAACTCGAAATCTAATTAAATCTCATGAACAATATATAAATCTACAGAAAAGAATAGCTTCAACGAAGAATGAGACAGAGGAAGAGAGATCCATAGAAAAAATAGGCATGAAAAATGAAAGAGAATCAACACCTCCCAATTGCAGCAATGCACTTCTTCCATGTTCTAATCAAAACTACTCTTCGCAACAAAATTTTATGAATCCACACAAGTTTGTCCAAAAAGGATTTTCATGTGTGTTCATACTAAGAACAAACAAACTTGAGAGCAAATAGCAATTTTCTATTTTCAAAAAAATCAAGGATTAATAAGTATAAATGTAATGAACATCTAAGAAATGGACGACATAGAATTTAAAATCAACACTAAAATGGATTCATTTATGTGGAAGTTATGTTTAGATGATTGCAAAAATGGTGGCTTGCCAAAAACCAACTTGGCTATTTCTCTCTAGTTGAGAATTTGTATCTAAGGTCCCTAAATTCCAAAACTTGAATGATCCTCTCGTCATTTTTACTTGAATGCAGTCACTAGCAAGGTCCTCAAATCCATAAATTTGTATTTTGCTCACCATTTGTAACAATGATAACCTAATTGTTACTCTCAAGCTGTAGTTTGTCAATAATTCAACAATCTATCTGCTAAAGCAAACATACTTAAGCTGGTATATTGTGGCAAGCATTACCAATAATTTATATATTATAAGCATCACATTTCAAACAAAAAGTAATTTCTAGTAACAGAAATTAAAAAAGAAACTCGTAGATTTTATGATTAAAAAAGAATGAGAACTTTTGTTGACAAAAACAAAAACAATATACCTATTACAGCAACAAATTTTGACAAATTAAAAGGGAAAAACCTTATTATAGCTCCTTGACTGGAAATCTGAAATAACATATATGAAGACATTATTGGAAAAAAAAAAAACATGGTCAAGCCTCCTAAAAACATACGTTGAAAGAAAATCTCAAGCTTTTTTGAAGGTGCATTTTTCACTTGGTTCTCGATAGTTTTAGTTGTTGAAGACATTGTTTTCAAAGAATCGAAAGTAATATTTGAGCAAGAAATCCTAAAACACGGATGTATCATGTGGATTCTTAAAAATTGTTCCATAGTGCTGTTAATGCATTTGGCATAATCTCCCCACTCCATTCTAGAAATCGTGCTACTCCACATTAACATTTACACAAACAATGTTTTAGAGGAGAAACTAAACTATTACTTTAACAAATAAACTTATAGCATTACTTCAGTAAAAGAATTTATCCAGTAGAAGAAATAAATTTTCTTTTGTTACTTTTTGTAAGCTCTCTTACATGTCCATGACAATGTTTGAGGCCAAATATGTAAAAAATGAACAATTAGCACACAATTTTTTAATCTTTTATATATAAAAAAAAAGAAAAAACAATAACAAAAGTGAAAGGGAGGGCCAAATGGAGACATTCCAAAAAAACTCAAATCCTCAGTTTGGTAGGGGCCTATGAGAAAGCAGATGGTTAGAGAAAGTCATACTTATATACACAAAAGTCCAAAAATAATCAAATATTTGTTCAAAGGGAATGGATTGCATGAAGATACTAAGTAAAGAACACACCTACAAAAATAGACACCCCTATTGGAAAAAAAAAAAAACAACATTAGATGTTTTGGTTAGTGATGCCAATTATCAAGGTTGTGGGAGTTATCGTTATGGCAAAACCTTATCTCTAATATATTGTTATTTGGTCATCACTCATAATTTTGGGTCAAGTGGACATTTTTAAATATTTTTTTTGATTGACAATATTTTTAGAATGTTGAAAGTAGACACCTTTTTAAATCCATGGAGAGCAATTCTCCTAATCAACCACGTGAAAATCCTATCCATTTTTATTTAACCTTATTTACTCTTCGTAACTGTATGCTATATGGAATTGCTTTCATGGGGAGCCTCCACAACCATTTACTTCAAGTAATACAATGTACTTCCCATAATGTGGCCCAAACAAAGCCCCTTTTGCCCTTAGGGAGTGAAACTATATCCCACCTAACAAATGATTGTTTCTCTCTTTCTACACAACATGGACTCAGGTACGAGTGTCGAGTGAGGGTATATGTTTAAGTATCGGATTTGTCTAGTTCTCATCTCAAGAAAACTAGAACACGGTAAAATATTCGTATATTTTTTAATATATATCTTTTATTTTCCATGTTAAATAGTGTTTTTAAGTTTCTAGCGAGTATTTTATGCATAATCTGAGAGTTAGCGTGCAATTTTATAGTAAACTCGAATTACCAAATATGTTTTTTAGTCTTTTAGGTGAATATTCAACTAAAAATGTTGAACACATATCGCATACTCTTATCCATGTGTTCAGTGTTCGACCTGGATGCTATATACATTTAGAAGAGTCCATGTAATATAGCTCTCTTCGCCACTTGCCCTTTAGAGAAAAAAGAAAAAACTACCTCATTATATCCCAATCTTATTAGCCACACTCATCAAGACTCTAAACAAGGATTAAGTCATAGATGGGTTTACTAATATTGATTAGCTAGGGTAAAAAAGTTGTCTAAGTATCAGCTGTGAAAAAAAGACTCAGCAAGAGAATCCCATATGTTCTTAGATGTATCACAAGTCCCTAGATTGTAGCATTATTAAGTTCGAAATTATTTTATAACTGGCCCATAGCCATACAACCCTTTTGTTCACTGTCGAAAAATTTACGATCGCCTTGTTCAGGGGGAGAATCTATTTTAAATTTCAATCAACATCTTCTATGCAAAAAAAAAAAAACCTTCACATGTGTCCAAGAAAAATAGTGGTAATTTGCTATCAAGTAGTTGATCTTAGGAAGTCATCATCTTTAAATAGTGGTAGTTTGCTTTCAGCCATAGTGAAGAGGAAAGAAGTACCCATTCCAAAAATAAATCCAATAGAGGAGAAATCTTCTCACCATAAGTAATGGAAGAGAAGGACAATATCTGAAACTAAGATCAAAGTCAACCTAGGAACCTAATTGAAGTAGTTTGCAAAACATAAATCCAAAACAGAGAGTCAAACTCACTGTTAAAAAAAGCCGAATTCACTGTCGACTATTTGAATGGCCAAAAAATGTTGGGTAATCCAATAATCAAACAACTCAAATACTGGATTCCTTACAATAATTCAGAAACCGAGGGTTGTATTCCAACAATTGAAACCGTCAAAAAATCCACCAATCTATAGATCGGTGAAAACTAATCTCCCAATCCAAAAATAATGTGAAATTGGAAAATTTACATCAAATGGTTGCAAATAATTTTTAAAAAAATATGATAATTATTAAGAGTAGACGAGCCCGGAAGTGTGCTCGCCTCACCTCAGCATCCATTCCCATATTCGCATAATGACCTTCTAGGGTCAGATTGGATAACTATCTTACCAAGTTGAATTGTAAACTAAGGAGCTAAGGTTATATAGATGACGAATAAGAAAAAGAGAAAGGAGAAGTTGAACAAAAGGTTTAAGGTTATGCTTAAAACCCTAAACCGTAACGTAAAAAATGCTCCTTAGAAAAAGTAACTCACGAACCTACTTATATAAGATGTTGTGTCATGCTATTTCTTGCATTAAAAATATGTGTCAATATATTCCTCTTCTTTTCAATATCCTCTCTTTGAGGTTCCACCGTATAAATATATACAAAAAGGTTGCCAAAATACATCCTAAAAGTAAGGCTGGAAGTCAGCAATTAGTATCAATCTAACCTACCAAAAAGGAAAGAATAATCTGTACAATTAGGCTATAATTATGGTAAAATATATCTTGATTGACATCCCCCCTCAAATTGATGCGGGTTGGTCAAGAAGTATCAATTTGCCCACAAGAAACTGATGGTGCGGACGTGGCATGGCCTTGGTAAACAGATCAGCAAGCTGAAGATCAGTGAAAATATGAGGAAGAGAAATGACGCGAGCGTCCAAGGTCTCCCGAATAGAATGACAGTCGATCTCGATGTGCTTCGTACGTTCATGGAAAATAGGATTAGCAGCAATCTGAATGGCACTTGTGTTATCAGCATGAAGAGGAGTGGGATCAGATTGGCAGAAACCAAGTTCAGCCAGAAGTCCACGAAGCCAGACGATCTCAGAACATGCAGCAGACATGGCACGGTATTCAGATTCAGTAGATGATTTGGAAAAACAAGGTTGTTTCTTACTCTTCCAAGAGATCAAGGAATCACCAAGAAACATGCACCACCCGGTGACAGACTGCCTAGTATCAGGACATCCGGCTCAATCTGCATCACTCTAGGCAATAAGATGGAGAGGAGAACCTGTTGGGAAGAATAACCCTCGGTGAGGTGAACCGAAAAGATGTCGGATGATACGACGAATAGCAGCCAAATGTAGATGATGGGGAGTTTGCATGAATTGGCTAACCTGTTGAACAACGAAGGAAAGATCAGGCCGAGTAATAGTTAAATAATTCAAACTGCAGACTAATTGGCGATAGAGCGTAGGGGCGGGGAGGAGATCACCCTCCTCACGACGATACTTCGTGTTGACTTCTAAAGGAGTATCCACCGAAGAAGAGTCCTGAAGACTAGCTAAAGCAATCAAATCTTGGGTGTACTTATGTTGATTCAGAAAGAAGCCAGAAGAATCCCGGTGAATTTTCAACCCCAAGAAGTATGTAAGAGGACCAAGATCCTTCATAAAAAAAAGAGGCTTGAAGATGATGTTGTAGACGAGTAATCAAGTCGGAATCTGTCCCCGTGATAACAATATCATCAACATAAACGAGAAGAACAAGCTCGGCAGAGGACTTACGAAGAAACAGAGAGGAGTCATACTGACTCTTCTCAAAGGAAAACTGAATCAAGGTAGACCTGAACTTATCAAATCACGCTCGAGGAGCTTGTTTTTACCCATATAAAGAACGCTTTAATTTGCATACATCAGAAGAGGAGGAGGCCAAGCCAGGTGGCAGAGTCATGTAAATATCCTCTTTGAGATCGCCATG
>JAOTRH010471330.1:0-26851 GCA_034768845.1 Heliamphora exappendiculata | reverse complement strand
CCCCCTTTTATTTTCCTCATTCTCTTTGGTTGAAGTTATCCTTTTGAACTGATGATTTGATGCTGAACTCTCAGTTGGCTTTACTTCTCTAGAATGCTTTAAGAATGACTTTGACTAATGATATGGACCCAAAGTTTTAAATATCGACTGTTACGTATCGTATCAGCAGATACATATCAGAATTTTGGGCTTTCGATACCGATATTTATCAATATATCGGCTAATACTGTCTGATATCTACCGATATATGACCGTATCATCGATTATGGACCGCAGGGGATAAACACTCTCTTCAGAAACAATGCACCAACCGAAGCGTTTTCAAGACAATATCGGCCATGGGATCAGGAAAAGGTGGGGGGTTGTTGGAGAAGCCGACTATAGAGAAAACAACACCTGGTCGTGAATCCGAGTTTGATTTGAGGTACTCAATAGCAGTTTCTCTAAGCAGAGTTACATGTTACTATTGTTTTTGTTTAGATTTATTATTTG
This sequence comes from Heliamphora exappendiculata, assembly GCA_034768845.1. Lineage (NCBI taxonomy): Eukaryota > Viridiplantae > Streptophyta > Magnoliopsida > Ericales > Sarraceniaceae > Heliamphora > Heliamphora exappendiculata. The sequence continues at coordinate 26,359 of JAOTRH010471330.1, read as the reverse complement.
TGTGACTTGTGTCATCCAAATATGTGTCTTTTTTAACTGTTTTTTTTTGGAGTTTTCACTTTCGTTCCTCTCTCTCTCTCTCTCTCTCTCTCTCTCACACACACACACACACACACACACAAATGGTCAAGCAAATATAATTAAAGTAACTAGCAAAGCATTTTTACAATGGGGATGGTACGGCAGCGCCACTAGGCCCAACCAAAAGAATGGAAGTCCAGCAATATCAACAAAGTCAATCTCTTGGTTAGAGAGGCAGAAACTCACAACTCATTAAGAGATGTGGTCTTTTGAATTTCTTGTAGAATTATATCAATATTATAAATGTGAAGATCGGTTTTGACATATCGTATATATCTTTTTTTATTTTGTTTAACGGAAGAACCCCCTCGAGAAAAGGTCTCTGGGACCCACTTCTAGGGGGTAAATCTCTGAATACCTGTAGTCACCCAGAATCTAATTAAGTCAGAGCATTTTCAGCAGGAGTCGACCTCCGGATTTGTGGTTGGTCCAAGTGACGACCTTAAACCACTGGGCTACCTTGGCGGGTATCTTTCATCTTCCCTTCTTTCTTGTACCCCATATTTTGTAAATTTGGAAAGAGAAGCAGAATAAGAATGCACATATTTCGCTGTCATTGAATATATTAGCCTAGAATGGCATGTCCTCTCCTGTCACCCTTGAAGGAGGAGGTGCTGGTTTCAAAGTTGGTGCACAAATTAGTGCGCATCAATCAACATATTATCTTCTTGGATTTTCACACTAAGGTGGATCAACCTATCTTGACAATCTATCACGGTAGGGTAATCCAACGGTTTAAGGTCATCATTGGGACTAATTGTAAATCCAAAAGTCCTGTGTTCGACTCCCGTTAGAAACGCATTGACTTAACAAATATATGTGAATTGCGGGTGATTGCAGATATTTAGAGATTTACTCCTTTGGGGCGGGTCTCAAGGACCGGTTCCTCTGTAACAAAAAAAGGGACCTATCTTTACATCACATTCTGTCTTGTGAAATTTCTCCAATTGAAAATAGTATCGTGCTGGTCTATTTATTTCTTGGTACCTAAAAACAGTGATGCTTTAACTTTTCCTTATTTCATTTAGGATTCCAATATCTCCCACGAGAAGGGTTTTTTCCATTGAAGCTGACAACTGAAGATTCAACTATCTCTATTTTTTCATTTTCTTTCAGGAAATCAAGGAAAATGGCCCCTCCTTATCGCGTGATGCTGCACAATGACAACTTCAATAAGAGGGAGTATGTTGTCCAAGTGCTGATGAAGGTCATCCCTGGAATGACTCTCGACAATGCTGTTAATATCATGCAAGAAGCGCATTACAATGGCCTGTCAGTGGTGATTATCTGTGCTCAAATAGATGCCGAAGAGCACTGCATGCAGCTGAGAGGCAACGGTCTTCTGAGCTCGGTTGAGCCTGCAAGTGGAGGTTGTTAAGATACTTTACAAATTTGCATGCTAGCTTCCGTTAAAGTTTTACCTATATCTTTTTAAATATTAGGATTCTGTTTATATATCTATATATATGTACATAGCTTGAAGATCATCTTGGGTGAATCGTTTGTCCCGTGTTTGTTGAATTTAGATGAGAATCGATATTGCGAAAACATAGTTCCTGTCATTACAATGTGGGTTTACCCGATTCTCATGGTAATTCACTTGTTTTTATGTTATTAATCAGAGACCTGAAATAGGTTTCTATCAAGCATAAATGGAAGAGATTTAAGAACCTTGCCAAACACAGCCTTATTTCTGAAGTACTTGGGAGCTGCTTGGAAATTGACTTGACTTTTGATTTTCATGTAAGAATAGAGAGATGGTTGAGACATAACAGGGTTAAATGTGGAATCTACCAAAGTTGTTGAGGAGGATGAGGCATGTTTTGTGTTGAAATCTCATCTAGAATAAAGAAGGCTTCCTGTTTGCTTAGATAGAAGGAAGTGTTCAGAAAGGCCACTAATAAATTGAATGATCTGTGGTTAATCAGTATTAAATTTATATGTTCAAGCTCTTTGTTTTTGTTTTTGAAAAAAAATGGTTAAATTGGACTTCTTGATATAAACACATTGGTGTAGTTTGGATTTCGGCATAAAGCCGGTTTATTGCTTTTTGGCATAAATTTACATAAAAGATAGGCGGATTCGTTTGGCAATGAAGGCTTATTATTACCTTTTGGTTTTTACCCTTTTAGACTTTTGACTTTTTAACTTAAATATTGTTATTTATTTTTAAAAAATATCTTAACTTTTATTATACACATCTGTCTTTTTCTTATATAAAGTGTATATATTATCAAAATAAGATTTATATTAAATATGAAATTGTGCAAAAAAATAAAAATCATACCTACTTTAAGCCTCCTTAAGTTATGGCTTATGCCTTATTGTTTTTTTTTAATTTAAAGTCACTTAAAGTTAGGTAAGTTTTTTACCTTTAAGTGAGATTTTAATTAGACGAAATGATTTTTTTTTGTTTTTGCTTATTTGGTTTAAAATGGCTTTAAAAAAATCAATTTTAAGTCATCTAATGAGGCCATTATTTTCTTAATTTGACCAGTATCCATCTCCTTTCCACCTTACTTGTCTGCAAGTAATATGGTGAAGGAAGCAAATATATATTCTCCATGCTCAAATTGGTGTCACCATTACTCATTTTTAGAATTGAAAAAACAAAGAAAGAAAAAGCTTTATTGTTGTAAAATTTCATCTGTTATTTTTTCAGTCCCAGGGGAGTTTACTCGGCGAATAAGTAGATTGAACAAGTTGATTGAGTTAGGGTACAAGTGCATCCATGGAGATGGTGGATTGATTAGTTAGGGTACAAGTGCATCCACGGAGATGGTGGGTGGATTGATTAGTTGGGGTACAAGTGCATCCACGGAGATGGTGAATTAGTTGGGGCTTCAGCTCTTTTAAATAAGGGCATTTGGTATCTTATGGCGGTTGTGTTTTGCGTTGGCCTTTGATTATCAGCGAACGCATTCAAAGGCGTTCTTCTCGAGTTTTCGACTGTTTCTTAAATTGAAATAGATTTTTTTCTGAAAAATACGCAGAAGCCAATAGTGGATCATCTGCTATCAAGACAATCAACCCAATTGGCACGTTTAGTCTATCAGCATTCGTTGTGCCAACTTTGACGTGAAACCTAAATTTTTTTATCATAGCTTTGGATTCTACAACCAGTAAATATGGGTTTTATGCATAAAAGATTCTTTTGACAGGGAATCCAAAACCACCCCCCACCCCCAAAAAATAAAAACTCTCAAGGCAAGATTGATGCGCTTATGGTTGATGATAAGAAGATTATTAAATCTGCAGTTCAAAAAGGAAAAACCAAAACCACAAACTTTCCTTTCACGGGGAGGGAAAAAAATTGTTTGACTGCTGTGTGTAGCAATTGGAGGCACATATTGATGTCGCTCTCACATTAAAAGTTGATGAAATTCACACTAATGGGTAATTTAGAGCTTAGATCTCATATGTAGAGGTGTTTATGTTTCGGATTGAATCGAGTTGTGCTCTAATCTATTATCTAATCACATATATTTAATTTTTAATTTTGTCATTCGTAACCAATCAATGGGTTCGACGATTTAGGCCATGAATTTGACGGGTTCATGAGTGAGTGTGGTTCAGTTTGATAATTTGAACTCATTTATTTTAGATGCCGTGAGACTAATAAAAAGAAACTGCCATAAAGAAATCTCGCAAATTCAAATAAAAAAAGTAATGGTTTAGTTTAGTTTTTACTTTTAAATTGTAATATTTGAAATATTAGAATTTTTTTTTTTTTGTAAGAAGAGTTGATTTTTTTCTTGAAAAAAAAAAGAGTAAAAAAAAAAAAAGGTTGTAGTTTTTTAGAGAGACTGGTAGCTTAAAATTTGTCTTTTTTTTGGATAAAAAAACAACTTTTATGAGAGCCCAAGTAGGGCCTTATATTTGCTTTTTTGTCAATTTTTTTTTACTTTTCTATTTTCTGGTGAAAAAATTACATAAAAAAAAGCTATATGAGATGATGCCTAAGTTGAGTTAGGGCTTACTCTTAAATTAACAAGTGATACTAAATTAAACTTGTGTGCTTATATTGCTTTTTTATTTTTAAAATTTAAAATTTAAAATATTATAAGTTTTTTTTTGTACATAATCTTTTAAGAGAAAATTTATGTTTTTACAATCTAGATAACTATTAATAAATATTGATATTAAGTGCCATGTAAAAAGATGTAGTTGCATAAATATACTCCACTTTCGGCTTTTTATTTGAGCAAAAAATCTATATACACCCAAAGTAATGACCAAAACAATTAATACAATATTTGTCTACTACGTTCGAAATTCAAATAGTAATAAAACACTAAACACATCACACATGGGGTGCCCATATAAAATCCAAGCACTTATAATGTATTCAATAAAAAAAAAAATTGCTCAAATCAAATTACATGGAGTGCTAGAGGCATACTTTAAATTGGCTAGAAAACTTGTTTATAAAAATATCATTACTTTTTAGTGTTAAATTTTAAAATTTTAAAATATAATAACATTTGATTTGCATTTTTCTCATTAATATCTATTAAACAACATCAATAATTAATATGAGAATTTGAATAAAAAAATAATTTTTTTTTGTTGCATTCCCTCTGTCTCTAAATATTTAAATTTGACCATATGGATTAAGATTTTATTGTTGTTTTCAAACTCAGAAGTTGAAGAAGAATGAAAAATTATGAACATACATTTTAATTGAAATCTAAAATAATTCAAATCAAGTGTTAACAGTTGCATAGTTAAAGAAAAACAATTTATGTTGAAAAATTTCAAAAGTCAAAAATCTCTTTCAATATATATATTGCAATATCATTCTCTATTATTATTTCGAGAATATGTCATTACACCCAATAATTACTAACTTTGCTCGCAATATAAAAAAAATTATATTTAAGTGACAATAAAAATTCATAAGATATTTTTTAGGGCTAAATGGTCAAAGCCCTCACGCGTGTAGCTAAAAATTTAATTTAAAATTTTATTATTTTTAATTTTGTGTAAAACGAGCACTCATGTATAAATAGTTATGTAAAAATAATTTTATCTAATGTATGTTCCTAGATACAATAGTGTAATTTTTTTTTTATCTTGATACATATTAAAAAAATTAAAATATTATATTTGTAAAGTGCTGGAGAAATTTTTCATATTCGAATACTAATGTATTTAAAAAAATTATTACATGAATACTTTTTGTTATTATTTTTCTTGAAAAGAAATATACTAAGTTTTAGTTTTTAAAAAGCTTAGTAACATGAGTAATATATCAATTCTATGTTAATGTAAAGTATTAGAAATTTTTCATTCATTTGATGTAAAACAAGCAATTTTCTCACTTATAATTTTTAGATTTATTGTTCTTAGTTTTGAGTAAAAATGATGCATGATAAAGTGCCATTATTTGAAAAAATAAAAATGAATTAAATGATATTTTTAAAAAAATATGATTAATATAAGTAATCTATCAAATTCTACGTTAATGCAAAATATAAGAAACTTCTCATACCTTCAGGCTATGCTTGTTTTGAGAAAAATAAATTTAAGATTGAATTAACAATTTGAAAAATAATTTTTATCCCATGATTAGTTGCAATAAGTAAAACTGGATAAATCATCCAGAGACTTCCGAATCCCATAAATGGAAATAACACTATTCTAAGAAGGGGGTGGGATTGATAATTTCGGATTAAAATATTTATCTTCAAATGTCAAAAATTTTTTTATTATAATTTCATATAACATTATGATTCATTCGTCAGTTACTGTTAACCGAGCAAACAAAAAAAAAGATGGCAAGGATATTAAAGTGGTATGCCCTTAAGCAAAATGTCCAAAACACCCCTGAAATGTTGATTCAGTATATGTGGCTTCTTTCCCACAGATGTTGCAACCAAAAGTGAAGTAGGAAAGCAACCGAAGCCAAGAACAGGTCTGAAAACTGAAGCCAAGAACAAGTCAGCGTTTGATAAATTGCTAAGTTGCCCAGGCATTCCGGTCCTCAACAGATATCATATCTTCTCTATTCAAAACTAAAATTCTTCTTCTATTGCCAAGCCATGAATCCATTTGCTAGGATAAGTTCAATAAGTAAATAATATATGAATCAAACAGTTATAAAAAAAAAATAAAAAAAAAGAGCCCTCAAATCCTCTGCTGGAGGGGTACAATTCAGATGCATGCTAAGAATCTCACGATGCACTCGTAAGCACCGTTTGCGATCAAAATTCACGTTGGCTTTTTTTTAAGAAATTCAGTTTTTAACTCATTTCGTTTGAAATAAAAGTATTGTATAGCTTTTAAAGCAACTCAAAAAAAGTCAAATTTATTTTTTTCTTTTTTTTTTCTTTTAATATTTATTTTTTTAAATTATTCCAAATACTCTAGTTTCTTTTACTCCTTTTTATTTCGAAAAAAAAAAAACTTAATTTCTTTAAAGTCACGCTTAAATGCTATCCTAAACAAGCACTTTGTTTTTACTTTTAAATACAATAGCACGATGGTACAAGTGACATGTTTGCCATTCATGTACATTTTTTTCCTGAAGGAATTAAAGTATTTTTCAGGTCTGTTTGGTTTTGTCCCTGTTTAATAGTTGAATGATGGGACGGCCAGCTTGTATTCTCTTTGTAAGATATAAAAATGAGGTGATTGGTAGTGTGCAAAGAAGAATTTCACGAATGTTATTGACGGATGCTTACTGAATCCCAACCATTCTTAAATAACACATTTAAATGAATGTCAAATGAGCTTCAGATTCATTCAGATTAATGCATTACGAGCGTATACATGGACTTGTCCTTGCCTTCTTTTGAGCAGAAATACAACATTCATGTACTAGGAAAAATAAATATTTACTAAACAACATTACTACAAATTTAGAAAATATTTTTAAAAATTTACTTAAAATTCAAAATTAATAGTTTAAATTTATTTACGATATGACCCACACACCGTACAACTAAATTTGAACATTTTATTTTGAATTCAAAATAATTTTTTAAATTTTTTTTAAAAAACCTTAGAATTACTATGTACTAAGCCTTGACCATATACCTTCAATTTGCTTAACTTGTTACATTCATACACTCGTACTAAAAATATAACATTCTTTGCTTGCATAATGTTAATTCATTTATTGTATTCTTTCAATAGTTCTGATTTTTAAAAACATAACAAATGAAAAAACTGTGAGAGAAAAAATCCTCCAGACAACAAATCCTAGTTCCATCCCATCCACGTCAGTGAATGCGACAACACAAGAAAATTTTCTCTCTCTCTCTCTGTTTTTTTCTTGCTCTCTAAGTAATTCTCTCTACTACATATACCCTCTTTCAACATAGGAAGGGACCTGCACATTTTGACATTTATCTGTTTTCTCTCTTCAACGGTGCATTAACTTGAGCGTTGGAGGCCCTTCATTCGGTCATTGGTCGAAAGTTTATTTTGTAGAAACTCGATGGACAGAGCACGTGAAGACCAACAGACTTTTTTTTTGTTAGATCTCTCCATTTTAATTCATCAAAATAAATTTAATTTACGAGATGTTGCCATATATTTGGCTAGGAACGACAAAATTCAACAAAAAAATCATATCAAGATTTTTCAGGAAAGTGATTTTTTAGCTCCTTCTTATATGGCTTTTTGTGTCTCTGCGCAAGCAAACAAAGCTTGTATCATGCTTGGGGCTTTATTTTCTCTCTTTAAAAACATCTCTGGAAAAATCTCCGTAAGAAGGCAGAAAATCTTTTCGGGGGAGGAAATCGAAAAACTAAAACAAAACGAAAGGCAAAGCAAAAGCTTTTCTTCCTTTTGAAAAAGTGTAACAGTACACTAGGACCTATGACCTATGAATAGCCTTCCTTTCTCTTCCATGTTTTATGAGTAAACATAACAGGTCATCATAGCTAAAAAGGGTAAAAGAGGTCTGTTACTCTCTCGCTCTGTAAAAGGAGGGAACAGGGATTAGTGGGGCTTTCAATTCTTGAATTGCAACGGTAGCTCGCCGAACTCCCCCAGTTCGGCGTCCTAATTCCGAGCGGCAAATAGCTCGGCGTCAACTCGGTTGGTCAGCAGATAGTCGACCCAGCTCGGCATTCCAATAACACAGTTCGGCCCTCAGCTCGACATCACGACGCATTACTCATCTCGCTGCACAGTGTTTGATCCAGCTGTTCCGGGATACAGGCTTGAACTTCATTACCTAAAACCCCCTGGTTTTGGAGCTGAAAAAGCTGGTTTTTGAGCTACACAATCAGTAGACGAGAGGAGCTCGGCCCTTGCTGTCAATCACATCTCGGCACATAATTTTCTGTTGCAGCTGTTCGGCAAAGCTCCAGTTCGGCATGTAATTTTCTCTTGGGGCTGTTCGGAAAGGCTCCACTTCGGTAGGGCATTTCTCTTGGAGCAGTTCGGCCACAGCTCCAGTTCGGTATGTCTCTTGGAGCCGCTCGGCAAAGCTCCCATCGATGGCGGAGCTGGGCAATCTGGTTCCACTTCTTTCTCTCTCCGGCCGAATTGGTATGAACAGGCGGGTGTTATTTAGCACCACGGCGCTGTTCGCTCTTGATCTATTGGCACCATTTCTTGCTGTTGCAACATCTCGGCACAATACGGTCGCGTCTCGGCACCACGTAGTTCCCCTAGCTCTGCAGACTACCTTCCATGGATTCTTTTAGGGTTATCTATCCTTCTCGGTGCTAGTGATTGGGTGGATCTACTGGGAATGATTTTCGGTCATGCATACTAGTTTCTTCAAGATGTGTATTACTGGAACTTATTACTGGAACTTAGCGATCTAATGGAGGAACGGCTTTTGGTGCGTAGTTCAGCCGCCAAGTTTGCTCACCATATCTGTTCGGCCCTGTGGTTGATCGGCTCTCCGGTATCTCGGGTACCACGTTCCCTCCTCGATATTCTTAGTTTCAATACGGTTTTCCCTCCACCATCAAGTTTCCTTCTCAGAACCTTGCTCGGCAGTGAAGAGCTCGGCTTCTCAGCTACTGATCTGCTCGGCACCTCGATGGCCATTATTTATCTTAGTACCGACTTTCATTGTCGGCATCCTGGATCTTGGCATGTTCTCAACACTTAGATGTTCCGGTTCGGCACTTTATCGGCACACTTGGTATGTCAGCTCAGCAAAACCCAACGTCTCACCTCTCCTCGGCACTTTGGGTTCTTCAGCAATTTTGCCTCTCGGCAACTGGGGCTCAGTTGGCTGCCCAAAACTATAGGAGCTCAGCAGTTCCTTTTATTGGCACCTGACGTGCCGAACTCGTATCGGGAAGGAAGCGTGCCATAACGCTGGCCCTAGGTTCTCTCTCTCTCTCGAAAGCTACTTGGATTCTCCTCTTTGACAGGATGTTTGGTTTTCTCTCTCTAGAAAGCCACTTGCTGCTTGGATTTTTCTCTTTCTCGTTTCAGTTGCACTCCTGTGACTAGTGTGGCCACCGAACGCCTTCACGACGCCGGTAGAGATGCTCCAGACACTGAGTTGTCTCTTTATTGGTCTTGTTCATCCACAAAATTATCTCGGTTTCTATCAAAAAAAAATCCTAGCCTAGCCTAGGTGCCGAGTCTAGTTCTCGGTTCTCAGCAAAAATCCTAGTCTACCTAGGTGCCGAACCCAATTCTCAGTCATCAGAAAAAACCCTAACTTTCTTGCCTAGGCAGGAGATTAGAATAATTTCAAAAACTAGAAGAGTTCCTAGGGTTAGAATAGCCCATCATCAAAAAAATTCTAACCTAGCCTAGGTGCCGAGCCTAGCTTTCGATTCTTAGCGAAAATCCTAGTCTACCTAGGTTCCGAGCCCAGTTATCGGTCATTAGTAAAAGCCCTAGCTTTCTTGCATAGGCAAGAGATTAGAATAATTTCAGAGACTAGAAGAGCTCCCAATGTTAGAATAAGCTATCAACAAAAAATTCTAACCTAGTCTAGGTGCCGAGCCCAGCTCTCAGTTTCTATCAAAAACCCTAGCCCAGTCTAGGTGCCGAGCCCAGCTCTCGGTTTCTATGGTAAATCCTAGCCCAGTCTAGGTGTCGAGCCCAGCTCTCGATTTCTATCAAAAACTTTGGTCCAATTTAGGTGCCGAGCTCAGCTCTCGATTTTCTGGAAGAAATGAGCATAATCACAAGGGTTAGACCAGCTCATTGAAAGTCCTGACTCGACCAGGCACTCGAAGCAACACAATTGCATAGTCTTCACGACAAAACATCAAGTATTTGCAGCTTCCACATCCTCGTGAAAAGACGAAAGTAAAAGCTGGGGGCTAATGTGGGGAGAAAATCTCCCCCAAACAACAAATCCAAGCCCCATTCCATCCACTGTCAATGGATGGAACAACATAAGAAAGTTTTTTTTCCTCTCTCTCTCTATTTCTTACTTGCTTTCTAAGTAACTCTTTCTACTACATATACCCCCCTCTCAGTAGGGAGGGGGCTGCACATTTTGACATCCATCTGTTTTATCTCTTCATCAGTGCATTGACTTGGGCGTTTAAGGCTCTCCTTTTGGCCACCAGTCGGGAGTTTATTTTGTATGAACTCGGTAAACAGAGCACGTGAAGGTCGGCAGACTTTTTCTTCGTTGGACTTCGCCGTTTTAATCTACCAAAATAAATCTAATTTACGGGATGTCCCATACAAAAACCAAAAAAGATAGATGGAACACATTAAAACAAATTGACCATTTGCATCGCATTTTCCTGAAAGAGATGAAGTTCTTCTCGGGACCAAGTGTAGAATGAAAGCTAGTCATCACCTAGAGCAGTAGGAAATCGACAAAACCAGTAGGAAGAATATAGGAATACATCCTACTTCTCTACTTGATTTCTGACTTTAGAAACTTAAATGAGCTCCATCAACTTCGATTCAACGCAACAAAAGACCTCCCTAAACACAAGCGAAGGAAAACGAAAAATAATACATGTGAAGGCTTGAAAACGACAGATAGATTTCAACAGTACCTTGGGATTTTCTTTTAGTGTACGTAACGAAAGAACATTCTCCAAAGCCCTAACTCGTTTCACTGTGCTCGTCTTCTCAGTGTTGCTTCTTGAAGTTTAACGAACGGGGATTTTAGGGCATTCCAACTTCTCTGGCTTACTTGCTAAGGAAAACAAGGAAGAGATCGCAAAAATCAATGACGGAGAGATTGTTGTTTCGGCGGAGCAGAGTGGTTCGAAAAAGAAGAAGAATTGAACGCGAAGATTATCCTGCGAGCATTGGTTCTGCGTTATTGTTGCTGTTTGTCATTTACGTTTAGAGATTGAATGAGGTTTTGCTTTGGATTATTAAGCGCTTAAACAAGAAGAAGAATTAAGTATTATTACTTAATTAATAATACTTAATAATTAAGTATCATTAAGTGCTTAAACAAGTTACATTTATCACTAATAATGAATGGTAAATAGATGGCGTTATTCATTCTTTTAAAGTAAGTGTGATTTGTTCAATTACATTACGATATTTAATTAACATAATTTTTTAATAAATTAGGGATAACTCGTGTTTGAAAGTACTCTTACCATTTTATTTTTGTTGAGATTAATCATGATTCTAATAGTTATCTCAAGTATTATATTCTTAAGAATAGCTCCTTAGTAGAAAAACACCAAGTAAATGAAAACCCACATTTTAACTCTCGAACGACTCAATATTGTCTATGACAAACTCAATTGATGCTAAAATGTCAAGCTGAAATGCTTAGGAAGAAAAATAAAAAGGCATAAAACATGAATTAATTGATGAATGAACTTATATCAACATGGGAACCATCATTGGAATTTATATCTATACAACGAAAAAAGAACTTAGGTTATGATTCACGCTAAGCAAATACAGATAAAGCAATCACACGAATTAAGATTTGCGTGGTTCGACTAGTTGTCTATTTCTACGAGAATAAAGAATAATAAATTTACTATATACAAATATGGATTATAAAATTCACTATCTCAATCTCACAATCATTGTAACCTCAAACTGAGAAACTACTGACATGCATGCTTCCATTTCATCCTTCATTTATGGACAAATTTCAGTGTCTCTGTAATTTTACTTTGTTGGTGGTCTTGGAATTTTAGCGAATCATGTTGATAAGACTTCTTAATTGTTTAACCTTCCCCTAACAAAACAAATAAATAAATAAATAAAGTTCAGAAAAATGGTATTTCAAATGAAGCTTTACCTTGAAGATGCAATGCTCATGACATCGCAGGAAGTCAAATTATAGTGTCTAATTTGATGATATTTTCTACATTATTTATGAGGAAAAGTTTTTCAGGGTAACTGTGTGCCGAACCTTATATGCTATGAGAAAAAGTATGGATGATTGTCAATGTAGGGGAAGGTTGAAAAAGCAAAGCTGACAGAGTCAAGCACATGCTAAATCAACTTAATGATCATTGAGACCCCAAACTCCCAACTTATGTTCTCATTCTTTTCCTATTTTTATGTCTTGATCAATTGATTTCGTTTGTCTTTGTGGGTAGTTATGGTGTGAAAGCTTGTCAACAAATCTGTACACTTGCTGATTAGGGATTAGGTGGCACTCGGGACCTTCTTGTTGCAAACATTTGCTGGTTTAGACTCCTTGTTGCCTTTTACATTTAAACTGTTTTATAGACAGATACAGAACAAAGTAGTCTTCAACTTACTAAAATGGCCAAAATGTTGTGCAGTAGAGGAAAAGCTTTGCTAAATTGCAAATCCAGAGATTCCCATGGGTATTGTTGACAATATGGGGCATAATTAGTGGATCTGAATTATGAGGTGGTATGAGCTTTGGGTCGGTACTAGAAATGTGTTGAGCTTTGTTGTTAAAATAATTCAATTCAGTGATTTTAGACTGAAATGGTAGTCATCTATGGAGAAGTTGATTGGCCAAAGCTTGACCACATAGTATTTTCTGATATCGACAAGTGCCAACTTCTTAACTGGTTCAGATGGTTTGGGTGCATTTGGATGTTCGATGGATACTGATTACTTTCCACTGCAATCTGGTACGGTTCGGATGTACTTTTTATAGGATGTGTTGTGAAAAAATGTTTTTCACATGAAACTGTTATTAAGATAGTACATTTTCTCACAACAACTTAATTGAACACATGCAGAAAAGTAAAACAATTATTATTATTTTTCCATCAATTGAGCAAAATTTAATTGATAAAAGCTCAGAATTTGACAAATTGGTGAAGGTAAAGGTAAATACATTTTGAAAAAATGGTTTGCCATACAAAAATTACTGGAGGTAATAAACAAATTTACAAATACCAGTCTGCTCAAGTAGTGCAGAGAATCATGCATACTCGTGACCATAGAATTAGAAATTCCTTAACCAAAACAAAGAAGTTTGAGATAAATAGGATTGTTTCCCCTATTCAACTTCGGCCCTCTAACCTCTAACTCAGCAGCCCAAAACTCCTTTTGCTCTGTCTGGGGAGTAATTAAACCTCAAAACCCCAAAAGGTTTCCAAAGGGAAATCTTGAAGAGAAAAATATGTTGCTTGCAAAGGAATTCTATATGTGAATGCTATGGACTTCAATGTGTTACAATTCGTGACTGTGATCTTGGGGTTGAACTTCCATTGCTGTACAATTCAAGTCCTCCGTAACATTAAGCCCCTTTTCTTGCATCAGCCTCCTAACTTTTTCCAAATCACTCCATCTTCCCATTTCTGCACCCAGATTTAACAGCACAAACCTATTATTCTCGGGGACTGATTATATGAGTTTTGAAGCAAACATCTCCCATGAGCCCTCCAACCAGCTAGGAATGCTTCACAGATAGCTTTAGCCAGATCGAAGGATCGATCACATAAGCATAATGTTTAACACCTGGTGAACATCTGAGCTTTAACAGAAGGTTTGCCAGCCTGCTTGCAAGCGCTCTTGGTGGGATCCTCGTGGATAGAAAAAATTTGCAATTAGTTTGTTAATGATCGAGTAATATTGGTTCGTCACCCCAAATTAAGGAATCTCTTAGATATGATGCAAAAAGGATATCGTTCTATCCTTGATTAGAAATTTCTCTATGAAAAATACGAATTGGAGTTTGAAGGATGAAAAGGAGAAGGAGCCCTTGACCAACAACAAATATGCAATTTTCTCCTTACATATGATTACCCTAGAATTGCTAAGCTAGCAAGTCATGGACTTGATACTGAGGTTGAAGCTCTACCGAGCTACAACCCATATCCTTCTCAATCCTTCTCTCTTTCATCATAATTCTAATGTTTTCTGCGTCATTCCATCTTTCCATCTGTGCATAAATATTCGACAGCACAACATAATAACCACCATACTCTGGCTCCAATTCTATGAGTTTGCAAACTGCAAACTCACTCAATTTTAGGTCTCCGTGAGCTCTACAACCAGCTAGGAATGCTCCCCAGATAGGTTTTGTGGGCTCGAACGGCAATTCTTTTATGATCTTGAATGCTTCGTCAAGAAGTCCAGACCGCGCAAACAGGTCAACCATGCACGCATAATGTTTGATGCCGGGTGCGAATCCATACTTTCCATCAAGCAGTGAAGAAAAGATTTGTCGTCCCATTTGTACCAACCCGGAATGACTACAAGCACAAAGCACTCCAATCAAAGTGACTTCATCTGGCCTAATGCCTTCTTGCTCCATTCTGAAAAACCATCTAACGGCCTCCTCCCCACTCTTAGCTAAAGCTAGCCCTTTAATAAGGGCATTCCATGTGAAGACATTCTTTTCTTCCATGCTTTGGAAAACACCCAACCCCTCTTCAATTCCCCCACATTTCCCATACATATCGATCAAAGAAGTCCCCAATATCACATCCAATCCCCACCCACTCCTCCTTATATAATCATGCATCCGAATACCTTTGTCAAGAGCCCCAGAACTCGAGCACGCAGATAAAGCATTCACCATTGTCACTTGATTCGGACACACACCCGCAGATATCATCTGCTCGAAAGCAACCAGTGCATCATCGAACTTCCCAGCTTCTCGATACCCCGTAATCATAACAGTCCACGAGACCACATCTCTCTGAGGCATTTCATCAAACACTTGTCGACACAACTCCGTATTGACACCCGATGCATACACATTCAATAATGAATTCTGGACATAAATATCATTAAGCTGACCCAGTTTAATGATCTGGGTATGCACGCATTGCCCTTGCTTAAGATCACGAAGGTTGGACAACGCCTTCAGAAGGAAAGGGAAGGTATAGTGGTTCGGACGAATGGAGTTCTTGTTCATGTGGGAATACAGAGATATGGACTCGTGAGGGGACTGGGTGTGAGAGAAACCTTTGATGAGGGTGTTGAGAATGAAGATATCGGGTCTCTGAAGCTGGGCGTAAAGAAGATGGGCAGAGGCCAAGAGACCCACAGATTGGCAAGCGGTGATGAAGTGGTAGGCGATGGTGGTGTCGGCGTAGAGGTTGTGGAGGATGAGTTGCGCCTGGATCTGGTGGATGTGAATTGGTGAAATGCACGTGTCTAAGAGATGGATAATTCTGTTCGCTGCGGCGTTGAGTTGCGGGAGGGATCTCATGATCCGGGCAAAGTCGAAAGAATTGTCTGCGACTTGTGTTTCAGAGAAAAGTAGAGAAATCTACCAAGAATTGCTTTAAAAAGTAAGCGATTGGCTATTAATCTTGAACAGGGGAAGAAAGCGAGGAGGGAGAATCAGGATAGGGAAAAGAAAATTGTCGATTGAACAAGCAGTTGGCGATTGAATTTTGAAAAGGGGGAAGAGGTCAGGGGAGGGAGAACAAAAAGAGGAAAATGAATAACGCCGCCGGAAACATTGATCTTCCAGGGAATCGAAACCTTGTCCATACCGTAGGAGGGTACTATGATACCACTACACCAGATGCACTTAACAATTATCTTTTTTATCTAAATATTATTTAATTAGTATTTAATCATCTATATTATCAAAATTAAAGTTCTTTTTTATCTATTGCATTTATTTATTTGTACTATTATAATAAAAAAATCTCTTGATTTGGTAAAACTTTTGTGACATTTTAAATTATCAAAATTACCCCCAAAGTAATCTAATATTTTCATTTTTTGTATTCTCTTTTAAAATTATTGTAAATATTAAAAAAGTAAAAATAAATATCACAAAATTTCAATTATCTCACAATTCTTACATAATTTATGCACACAATCGCTAAAATAAGTGGAGATGGAAACTTATCAAGGAATTGTTAAAATAGCTGGTCAAAATTTCATGAGTGATTTGATTATGCATCTTAGCCTATGTTTGGTCTAATTGTTTTTTAAAGTTTTTTGTTTAAAATTTATCAAAAAGTCCACTTATTTAATCTCCTATTATGATTAATTAGTTTTTTTTACATGTTTTTACATTTACATTTTTATAAAAAAAAACCAAAAAACTAAAAAAAAAAGAGGGCCAAACACAAGCTTAATACGAATTTTCACAATGATTGGACAAAAATTGGATAAGAGCATGATTGTGTGATCAGTTAAAAGGTTGTTTCAGTTCTAATTTCTCTACTTCTAACACTAAAAATTATAATTTTTATACTATATTTGGCAATTTGAAAGAGATTGAATATAATAGGAAAGTAAGTAATATTGTGAATTCTAGAACTTCTTTTGACACTTAGAAACTATGGATAAAATTATGTAGGAGTGCAAATGAACCACTTTGAGTTTGGCTCAGTTAAGGATCCTTTGAATTTAATTTATTGAATAAATGAAATTTTCACGAACTCAAAATTAAACTCTTTGATTTATTAAGTGAGCTCGGCTTGATTGTATAAATTCGTGAATAGTTTGTTTAATAACTTGACGTCATTATAAACCCATTAAGCTTATTTAAGGGTATATATAGATACTCTAGTGATATATATAGATACTCTGGTGATATATATATATAAAACTAATCGGGGAGTTTTTCATTCAAGTTCAGCATTTTTATTAACATAAAACGCTGCACAAGACCAAGGTGATTGGTTTAGGCATATTAACTTTTTATCTAGTAAATCTTGTATATATAATATTTATCAAATTTCATCAATTGTAGAAAGTTTGAATATAAGTTTAAACTCGAGTTAGCTCGTTTATGTTATTTGAGTTGAGCTCGAGCTAAGCATGAATATGATTATTTTTAATGAGGCAACCTCAAAGAAGAATAACCAATTTTATTTGAGTTTAAGTCGTGCTTAAACATCATAAATTAAAAAAATTCAAGCTTGTATAAGAACGGTTTGACTTTTTTATAGTACCTCTAAGATTATTGAGATTTTTGATTTATGTTTGATTAGAGTAAAAAAAAAAAAAAAAAAAAAGTTATAAATGTATTTTTTTTATCGTTATATAAATGACAAAAGATAAATGGAAACACGATGATAACATATGAGATAAGCGGGTCGATATCAATTGGAACTTAATTTTTTCGGCAATGGTGGCCAAGCTCTGGATGTGGCATAATAAATGGGTGCAAGAGCAAGATAGTACTCTAATTTCGCGTGATCGAACGGTTAAAATTTTCTTTTTAATTCTCACAACTAATATCGTGTCGGCATATTCACCCAGAGATACTTTGGATCCAAATTCTAATCTTTTGGGTTCCTAATTTTAATAATACCAAACTCCAAATTTGGTGAAGCTTAACGCAAGAGGATCTTCCCAAGGAGGTTGTGGAACTTATGTTGCTCTGGACTTGCAACTCATTCACCAACCACGAAGAAGTGCAACCTTTCTTGACTTGTGACTCATTTGGTTGGGGTACTGCTAGAAATATTTTATTGAGTTTTGCCTGGACCATTAGGCCCCCTCTTATGTACCTAAAAGACACAAAAATAAAAAGTGAAATTATTTATGAAATGACAATTTCTGAAAAGTTGGCTCCAAATTAGCCCTACCTTTTCTTTTTATTCCCACAAATGGTATCGGTTTGGGCAGTTAATTTGGCCTAACAAAATGGTCTTTGGTGTCTTGAAAGGGCTTAATATCCAATTAGGCAGCAGCTTAACAGCTCAACATCAGTCGATTTCTATTTAAAAAAATAAATCCATATTAATACTAAAATACTAACAGCACCAAAAATAAATATACCGAAGACTATTAAATTGGTTAAACTAAAATTAGTTATTTAGATTGAAGAGAGAACTCATTTGTGTCCCGTTTTTAGGGTTGGCTTTGAGAATTTTAAGGCTCAAAAGTGAATTTATAATATTGGTTCTTAATAAATTTTAAAAAATAATTATAAAAAAGTAAGTAAAAATATATATTTTTACTCATATTTTAACAAAATTCAATTTATGAACAAAAATTGAACACACTATAATACCACTTATAAATCAAAGTATTTATGTTAGGTATCATAAGCATTTAACAATAAAATATTTTTATATTTAATATTTTGTGTTTTGACTAGAAATTGTAAAAATAAAATTAATATTTTAAGATTAGAAATATATTTTGATTATATCTTTTATTTTTTATATTCTACTTGTATTGTTTAGCATTTTTTCCATCATTTGCTATCAATAATCAAATATTCTTTTATTTTGAAAGTCAAAGAGTTGTATACTACCTATTTTATCTTTTTCTAAATTGCAAAGACTAATTTTCTTGTACTATTCATCAGTTGTATTGTGGGTGTTTGGAAATGTTACTGTTAGTACCTAATAAATTGTAACTTGTTATAAAAATTGTAACTTGTTATAAAAATTATAAATGTTTGGTAAAAATTATAACTTATAACTGAAATAAAAAAAATATAATTAAAAGTTGTAATTATTTAAAAAATATTATAATTTAAAACTAAAATAAATAACAAGAAGTTACAAGGTAATAGCATAACCTTAGCCAAACACTCCCATTGTATCTCACGTTTAATTTATGTCATTTTCTTATTATGTAAACTATGAATCCATTTTTATTTTTTTTTGGGTATTGCATCGTTCAATTACTTCTCATTATGTCATTTTCCTTGTTCTCCATCATATTTTTTGGTCGGTGTAATTTGCAATTAAACGAGAACTTCTTATTAAAGGCAGTAATTGCAGAAAATGAGAACTTCTAATTTACACTAAATTGAAAATAGTCTCATTTTTCACATTAATGGCCAAGTATAGCTAAACTTGCTTATTTGCTTATAAACAAGTTTGTCTAAGTTGATTTTTTTCGTTTTTAGTGAATTTTTTTTATCAGTTAGTCAAATTTTTATACTTTTTAGATTTCTCCTCTTGAGACGAGTCGAAAAAGTAAAATTTTTTGATCAAAATATAAAAAAAAATTCAGAAAAGACAAAAATAAGCAAAAAATAAATAAATAAGCCAAATAAATAAGTTTATAAGTAAAATAAGCAAATAAGCTAATAAACAAGTTCACCAAACAGGGCCAATAGTTATTGTTGATCTGTTTTGATGGTCTCATCTTCTAAACCAATCTCATTTTTACAGTTTTAAATTCCAAAAATAAGAAATTTTTTAAACCTAAGTATGTAGAATGAGTACCATCTCATTTTCACTCTGTCTTTATTGGTCTTATTTTTATGTAGAGAAGCTACTTTCCTGCTATGATGGTCTCACTGTGTAATAAATTTTTAACAATTTTTTTGTTTAAATGTTGAAAATGTGGACTTCTCGGTGGTTTAAGATGGACTAACAAATTTTATGCAGAATAGCTATTATAGTTTGTTTTGATTGTTTAATTTTTCAATGAATTCTTAAATTTATCTGGTTAAATTGCATAAAATGAGGTCTTTTTGCTTAATTAGGTGAATGAGATTTTTAGCATAATTGAATGAATTTTCTATTTTTTTTTTCAGGGGGTGCGAACTTCAGAGATTTCCAAGGGTAAAAATTGGAGAAAAGTTATGGCAAATTGGAAGAAGATGGTCGAGAAAGGTAGCTGAAACTATTTCAAATAGGAAACTTCCTTTTAGGAGCCGTTGAGAACCGGGTAGAATGGTTTCAAGTGTGTAATTTTATTTATTTATTTTTTTGTAGAAATGAGGATTTTTTTGAAAAAAAAAATAAAACGAAACTTTTGGTAAAATGAATCTTTAAAGGGGAATTATTATATTTTAGAAATTAGTATTTTAATTTAACTTTTAGATTTTTTTAACTTTTTTGTTTTATACCATGTTGGAAAAAATCTATTCTTTTCCATAATAATATAATGCGGAAGATTTAATATACCAGATCTTGAATATAATATATCTCAAGAAAAAAGATGAAACATTAAGAACGTATCTTTAGCGGCCATTGATATCTGATTAATTGAGCAAATAAAACCCTTACTTGAATTCCTTAATATTGGCTAACCTTCATTTCTCTGTCTCTAATCTTTCAGAATAACCGTATACTATAAATGACGAAAAATTGACATCTATAAGAAATAGTTATTCTATCTTTTATAGAGGAGAGAAGATGGCCCAGAAAATTACTTTTAGAAGGATTTTTATTCGTCAACAGTTTCCTTCTTATTTTAAAAGAGTTTTTTCCTAAGTTAAATTCTAATCGATTAGATGAACCATATCCTTAATTGGCTTATCAATAATTTTAGAATCCAAATATAATTTAAAATATATAAAAACGTGAGGCTAATGAGCCACCAAAAAGCCCATGGGTTTAACATTCTCTCACTTAGTCGATTAAGCCGATTGTGATGCAAGATGTATTTTATTTTTTAAAATATGCATTTGTTTATTTTATTTTGACGCTCGTTGTAATTCACATATAAAACTTTGATACGTGATCACTAATTTTAAAAATTTAGTCAATAAGTTCATACTAATCAAAAGTTATAATACTGTGATTAATTTATATCACCAATGTGAGTAATAACGGTTATGTTACATTTATGTCACATTCTCTTCTATGTACCACACTACTAATAACCATAATTAATCTAGTTCATAATAGAAAAATAATATAGGTTACATAGCCTAAAGCGGCTCATGTTATTTGTCTTGTCAAGATTTTCCTATTTAACAATCATCCAACATAATATGAGCATACATAACTGGATACAAGAAAAAACAAAAATAAATTTTTATTGCGCAAAATATAGTGTCAAGTACAAGAAACCACATAATCAAAACTTTAATCATGCTTATTACATGTTACTCAAAAGACTCATCCTAACAACATGTTTTTTATGAATTTTGGATGACAATCCCTTTGTCAATGAGTCTGCAATCAAAAGGGTGGTGCTCAAGTTCTCGATTGACACTTGTTTCTGATCTCTTTCTCTAACGGCCAAGTACTTTACATCCATGTGTTTCGAACCACGAGAATACTTTCCATTCTTAAAAAAAAATTATTGTTGCAGAGTTATTATAATATATCTTTAGCGGCTTGGTAATTAAATCAACAACACCAAGTCCAGAGATAAAATTCCGCAATTAATTCCGCAATTATAAAACATGACATGTGACCTCAAAGCATGCCACAAACTTGGGACAACTAGTTAGTAGAAAGACAAAACATGATATAGACTTTCTACTATCAGAACAACTGGTAAAATCTAAACCCGAGTATCCTATCACATTTAAATTATCTGATTTTCTATAAGCAAGCATATAGTCATCTGTTCCCTTAGTCTCATGCAGTAACCAAAATCATTACTAACTAGCAACATATCATTCACATGTAGAACTAAGATTATAACCTTCAGATATATATACTGATTAATAGTATTTTCTTTAAATCTGAAAAAAGTAATGGCATCATTAAACCTTAAGTACCATTGCCTAGAAACTTGTTTAAGACCATATATAAATTTCTTTAATTTTCAAGCTAAATATTTTTTTTCTTTTCTTTGCAAATCCTTCAGGCTGTTCTATGTAAATTTTCTCATCCAAACTATCATTTAAAAAAGTTATTTTCACATCTATTTGATGTAGCTCCAAGTCATAATGAGCTACAAGAGCCATGATGATTCTAAGTGAGTCATTCTTTGACACTGGAGAGAAGGTCATTTTGTAGTCAATGCCTTCTTTCTTAGTGAAACATTTAGCCACTAGTCTAGCTTTAAATCATTTGATATTGCCTTTTGCATCGCGCTCACTCTTAAAGATCTATTTACACCCGACTTTCTTACAATTATTAGGCAATTCGACGAGATCCCAACCACCATTCTGGCCCATTAATTTCAGCTCTTCATTCATAACATTAATTCATTTAACAGAATCATTACTATTCATGGCTTGTGAAAATGAAATTGAATTTTTCTTAATCATAATGTCAAAATCAGATTCATGTAGATACACCACATAATCATATGAAATGGCAGGTTTCTTACCTTTTGAGATCTTCTCAGAGATGTTGATTGTGGTGGTTCTACAATATGTTCAATGGCGATATCCTCATAGAGTGGTAAATCAATTTTATATGTTGTTCGTTCACCTCAATATGCTGAGGAATATGAGGAGCAACAATTTCTCGATGAGAAAAGATGGTTGTGATGTCTACTCTTACTTTATCGAGATTTACTTTTCTTGATTTTTTACTCCCATTAATTTCATCATTCTCTAGGAATATAGCATTAACGATTTCAACTATCCTCGTATTGTGATTAGGACAATAAAACTTGTACCCTTTAGAATTGTCTGAATAACCAATAAAATGTCAAGATATCATTTTAGAATCTAACTTTATTTCATATGGGTTATAGATTCTAGCATTCGCTAGATAACCCCAAACATGTAAATGTCTTTAAACTAGGTTTCCTACCAGTCCACAACTCAAAAGTTGTAGTTTGGCCCGGCTCATTATATTTACCAAAATATTCACCACATTTATCTGACCTCACTATTTTAATTTTTCTATGTAATTGTTTCTCAACTTTAGTAATGTACATATCGAGGATGTCAACGGCTTGAGACTTTTCATGAATTAGAACACATACCCATAACGTGAGTGATTATATATAAATGTGATAAAATATTTTTTCTCCATTGAAGGAAAGAACAAAATTTTCACAAATATCTGTATGAATTATTTCAAGAAATTCATTACTTTATGTGGCACCTTTCTTGGAGTGCTTGGTTTACTTTCATTTTATGCAATCGACACATATTTCAAAATCAGTGAATCTAGGTTTTTCAAAATTTCATTTTTCACCAATCTTTTAATTTTGTTTTTAAAGATATGTCATAGTGGTTTATGTCACAAGATTGAGAATTTTTCATTAATTTGACCACGTTTTAACCAATATTTAAATGTTGGATTATTAAAGTTTATGTAAGCTTATGATTCAAATAAATTTGATATAATCCATCATATAAATTATCACAACCAACTTTTATTGAATTAAACATCAAATTGAGTTTTTCACAACTAAATAAAACTAAATATCTAGAACAATCTAATCTAGATAAAAAAATTAAAATTTTAAAAATTAAAAGAATATAAAATATCTCTTCTAGATCCATCTGATGAACCGTTTCTAAAACTAAGCGATAGGTACTAACAGCTATTACATCGGCTTTGAAACGGTTCCCCATATAGATGAATCTTTCACTTTTCTTTGGTTTTCGGGTTAAAATGTATTCTTGTAAAGAATTCGTAATGTGAGTCGTAGCTCTAGAGTCAGTCCACCAAGTCTAAACAGTACTTCAACAAGATTTGATTCATAACATGCAAAAGATAGTTTATTACCTTTCTTTTCGAACCAAGCTTTATGCTTGTTGTAGTTCTTCTTCACATGTCCATTCTTGCCACAAAAGTTTCACTTTACTGTAAAATTACTACTTTTATGGGCCTAATTGTTACTTTTTTCAGGTCCATTTCACTTATTGGGTAGATTTTTCTTTGATTTTCCAATTTTTTTTCTTTTCTGTACAGTTTCTTGAGCCACAGCCAGTGCCATGTGATGTCCTTTCCCTCTCAATCTCACTTCCTCTTGAACACACATATTAGTCAGCCGATTCAAACTCAACTTAACCTTATTGGCGTTATAAAAAATTTGAATGGACCAAATTGTGCAGGAAGTGAGTTTAGGATAAACTGGACAAAGAAGGACTCATCCACACGCATCCCTAAAGCACCGAGCATTGCAACTTTATCAGACATATTAAGGATGTGATCTTGAACGCCTCAATTGCCATCATATCTCATTGTTGTTAATTCAACCATTAATGTGCCCGCAAGTGATTTATCAACAAATTTAAAATGATTTTTCACAGCTTTTAAGAATTCTAGTACATTAGAGGTTTGTGGTAGAGATGCTTTGATATTATTTGTCATAGTCATTCTCATGAACATCAAACTAAACTTGTTCGATCTTTTTCAGGAGTTGAAATAGCATACTTGTTTTTTAGTGCTGTTATCAGTGATTTTAGCAGGTTTTTCAGCAAGTAATGCTATGTCAATATCCAATACCCCAAGTGTGAATCGAACATGCTCATTCCATTCTTAATAATTTGAGCCAATAAGAAATGGAACGCTGGATGCATGAGTGTGAAGCGAAATAGAAACAGTTACTGAAAAAATAGGACAATACTTATGTTAATGTTTTGAATTTAAATTTTATAATGATGAACTAGTGATATCATCTCGATTTCCCATTTGGACGAAATATAGGTATATCTATTATTCACTCATTAATTAGGTGCAAGATTATCATCTATGTAGGTCTAAGTAATTCATGTAGTTTATTAATTAGGCATGTTACCTTTGGGTATTCAAACCTAATTAATTAAATTACATAAATTATATTATCCTACCAAAATTATAATTATTTGAATGTGACTCTTCTTTGAGTTAGTTCAATTCTCTTAATTATAATTGCCATTAAGAATATTATTAACTTAAATGTTACCATTTTAAACAAATGTTTACGTAATTCTATATTTATAAGTTTTATAAATTTATGTTACTTTGTTGGCTATTAAATTTATAATTCCCATAAATATAAAAACTATCTAATAATATTCTCCATTTATTTTATTATTTGGTTATTCTTTAATTTAATCACAAATTTATTATAAACAATATATGTAATTTTTATTATTTTTTTATGTGATTAGAAATCCATTCAATGGCCACAACAACAACAATAATATTTGCATGTACATAACAAACAATGCGATAGAACAAGTTATTTCATGAAATTAGCAACCGCAAAATTTCATAACACATAATATTAATATTGACACAAATTTATTTTATTGTTCCAAAATAGTATCCATAGTAACATAAATTGGACCATAAGAAATGAATATTAATATTTATTTTCTATCATTATTTGTTGCATGCCAACAACTATAAATATCATTACAAGGAGTTTTAACAAAGAATTAATTCTATAACAAAGAGCGAAAATATAATCAGTTTCTATATCCCGTGAGATTTGGTGGTATTACAATAATAATTGGTTCGTGTTTATCCCACTATTTATGCTCTCTTAAAGAATATACGTATAAACATATATATAACGTGGATTCCATGTTTTAACAAGCCATCGAAAATCCAATACATAAAATATACTATTGTTGGAATAAAATCAATCTAATCAATTTAATATTCTAATCAATCTAATATTCCAACAATATTAGATTGATTAAAATATTAAATTGATTAGATTGATTTTATTATGATCAATCTAATATTCCAACAATCATAAACACAATAACCGAGCAATCACCCACAAGCTTAATTTCTCACGGAGGCTTTACAATTACTGAACACAAAACACATGAAATCAATGTATGGCAGTGATCGTCAAACATAAAGTTTTAAATTGTTTTCACTTTTTCTTTTCCTCTTAATTATTTTTTTTAAATTTTAAACATTAATGAATGTCTTTGATCACAACCATCTTTTCTCATCGATTTTAACCCACTGCCAAACATGGAATTGCATGGAAGAAAACATGTGTTCTCACTTACATTATTCTAAGATGTATTGAATCAGAAAATCATGGTTTGATATCAACGGTTGGAAAAAATCTAATCTTTTCTATAATAATATAATGCAGAAGATTTAATATATATGACCTTAAATCTAATACATCTCAAGAAAAAAGAATAAACATTAAGAATGTACCTTTAGCGGCTATTGATATTGTTGGAATCTGTGAATTTTATTGACCATTGAAATTTAGATTTCAATAGCTGTGATCAATTACAATTGAATTGGCCATTCAATTGCAATTGAAACCTAGAAACCAACAGCCATGAGTGTCTATTGCTTTCTAGGGAATAACCCTCCATAATGGAAAAGGCTTGTTGGTTTTTCTCTCAGAGGAAGAGGAAGAGACAGAGTCTCAGAAGAGGAAGAGGAAGAGACAGAGCCAGGTGCTCTGTAGGTCA
>JAOTRH010471320.1:0-26855 GCA_034768845.1 Heliamphora exappendiculata | reverse complement strand
CTTAAGTCTAGCTCTCTTAAATCACCCATGACTAGAACACCCCAAAATTCCAATTCCACCACCAGAATCAGTCATCATGCCGGTTAATGGTCACCATTGATTCCACGCTGTCATCATCAATAGAGCAACATTAATCTCCATTACTTCGTCGGTCATTGCTACCCAAAGCCCACCATCATGTCCAACTCTCTCTCTCTCTCTCTCTCTCTCCTCTGTCTCTATTTTAATTCTCTTCGAGTAATTAGTGAAACAAAATGGGAATAAAATTCGTCATAAACAATGGCATCAATTATGGCAAAATTGGTGGCAACAAGAAATTTGGATCCGGTGATGAATTTAGGGCAGTGAATTAGATAATCATATGTGCTTGTTTGAACACACATGCATGTGTTTAGCAAATATATAGACATGTGTGGTTAAAGATGTGTGTCAGATCACTTTCGTGGCAAGGGTGTTAATGTGGTGTTGTGTAGTAGTGACGGTGATTGTGAGGTTCTAAGTAACGGGTGGTGGTGGTGATGGCTCCAAATATTGGTTTCTTGTTACATGGTGGAGTGTGGGTGGAATGGCCATGAGCATTTATTTTTTTATGCTGAACGACCCGAACCATAGTCTTAGTTGGACCCCATCACTCTTTTGCTATTACTCGTAGGGAGCACAACAACGAAGGTGCATATTGTCATGTTGGGTAGCTTATATACATCGTTGGGCTCATTTTCTAACAATTTAAGCTTTTGAGACAATTGGTTACTTAACATGGTATCAGAGTTCTGGTTCCATGAGATCTTGGGTTCAAGTCTCGTGATATGTATTTTCCTGTTATACTTGTTATTGTACACTGTGTGTTGGTGCACCTGTTCAGTTCAGTCCATTTGCCTCGTTACATGCGAAACAGGGTTGCACGTGAAGGCCCTGAAGAGGGAGTGTTGGATAGCTTGATATACATTGTTGAGCCCATTTCCTAACAGTTTAAGCTTTTAGGACAATTGGTTACTTAACATATCATATAGAAAGAAACAAAGCGTATTGAATCACATAGAGTTGCCCTGCCTTGCCCCTGAGAGAAGGAACTTTGATCACATAGGTTGCATGGATTGGAAAATAAATCTACATGCAAGGGTTTTCATTTCAATATATTATTTTAATTAGCTTGAAAATTGAAACATTTCATTTATCTTTTAGAAACGTTTCGAAGTTATTAGGGAAATTGTAGTAACAAAGAAAGAGAATAATTAATTTAATCATGCTTGTTTCTATCTTTTCCTCTCTATCCATCCTCTTTCTTTTCCCTAGTTTTGCATTTTTTCTAATAAAGTTTATACTTCTTTAGGCTTCAAATCTTTTCTAATAATTTAATCATCCTCTTTCTTTTCCCTAGTTTTGCACTTTTTCTAATAAAGTTTAGACTTCTTTAGGCTTCAA
The DNA here is from genome assembly GCA_034768845.1 of Heliamphora exappendiculata. Lineage (NCBI taxonomy): Eukaryota > Viridiplantae > Streptophyta > Magnoliopsida > Ericales > Sarraceniaceae > Heliamphora > Heliamphora exappendiculata. Next base: position 25,433 of record JAOTRH010471320.1, on the reverse strand, counting down.
ATCTTTTCTTTTTTGGGATGTTTCGTAGTGTTTTGTTTTGTTTTAGTGGTTTCATTAAAAACATTGGAAATTTGGTATCACACTAAAGTTTTGTTTTAGTTTCTTAGGTAGTAGAAACTTTTCCAATTGTTTCAATAGAAACAAAATGAAATTTTGTTCTCTTTCTCACACGATGACAATTACAATGATTAACAATGATGAATGGTTGTGGTGGATGACGATGGTAGTGAGGATTACTATGGATATATGGTGTTTGTTAGAGATTATTTAGTTTATTTTTTTTATATTTAGTTGGGTAGTTTTGTGATTCTCTATGTGTGACTCATATATATATGCTGTGGGGTGTAGAGACTATTTTCAAGTTTCTTGATTCTCACCCTAACTATCAATTATTCTCCTTTTCTAGTTCCTCTCTTCTTCTTTTTCCTCCTTTCCTTTAACCCTAATTAACTATTTTGTAATTCAACTTGGTATCAGAGCTAAGATCCATCCCTAGAACAGTCTAATTAGTCTGAAACGTACCGTGAGGTAGAAATGGCGTGCTGATGTCATCTGCTGTACTATGACGTCAGCGTGACGTCGCCGATTGTACGAACAACGATGGTTGGCGACTCCATGACTGGCTTTGTCTCAAGCTTCTGGTATTTGTGGAGATTCTTGGAAATTTTTTTTGATGTCGACTGATATGTTCTTTGAGCTATTGAATCTTCTCGCAATTTTCAGAAACCCTAGCTTCAGATCTGCCAATTGTGCCATTCTCCATGTGTTTCACTCATCCAAATCTACTCTATAGGTGTCGAAAACCCTTGCTTTGGTAAGATCTGGGCTTGATTTGGTGATATTCCTCAAATTCAATGGCATTTTTGTGTTTCTCATCAGTCGGCGGCAACTTCCAATCGCGTTTTTTGGTTTGCGCTTGCAAATCTGGGTTGTGACTTTGGTTTGGGCTTTGGTCTCTTCTTTTCGTGAGTTTGATTTACTGTTTTGATCTATTCGCAACAGATATGGTTCGTTGTCTCTTCTTGTTGCGATTTGGTTTGCGTTTTCATCCCTTCTATGTGCGATTTGGTTCGTGATTTTGGCCTCTTTCAAACCAGATCTGGTTCGTTGTTCGTGACTTGCCTCTTTGGTTTATTTTTTGATTTGGTTCGTGTTCGCGATTGCATTGGAGCTCTTCACGATTGATCTGGTTTGTCGATTTTGGCTTGCTTTGTGGTGTCGATTCTCATGGTTTGAAACTTTTTGTACTCGATTTGGTGTTGATTGGTTGTTTCGAAGTCAATTTGAGCCTCTAAGTGGATTTCGGTGCTAAAACACCAAAAACCCTAATTCGTGATTTGTCAATCAAGGCTTCACAAGAAGTTTTTGGCTGCTGATACACATCCTATAGGCGCTGATTCTTCCCGTGCAGGACTGATTTGTGGTCGATTTGGTGAATCTTTGGTGTTTGGGTTCATTTTTTTGAACCATCATAAGTCGGTGCCTCATTTTTTGTTCTTCGACTTCTTGTTTATGATATAGAGCTCATTTGTTTGGTTTGATTTAGCTCTTGTGAGGCCAATTGGGCTTTCTATTATTTTCTTTTAGCAGCCACTCTCTTGGGATTCTTCTTCTGCGGTTTGGTTTGGCTTTGCTTCGATATTATGATCAGATCCAATTTTGGACTTATTTGGTGTGTTTAGATTTTGCCTCCTTTCCTCTGCCTTGATTTAATGGTTGATGTAAAGACTTCTTCAGGTTCTCATGATTCTCTCCATATTTAGCTTAGCGAGCTTGTTCGGAACTTGTGTGATGCTCTTCCTTCCTCTTCTACTACTACTTTAGCTAATTGAAGTAATATTGCATGTGTGGCTCTTATCTCTCCATCTTGGATCATCGATTCAGGCGCCAGTTCTCATATGTCTGGTAATCCGTCTCTTTTCTCTCATTTAACTCCTATTAAGCATCATATAGTCTTAGCTGATGGCTCATCTCGACCTATTCACGGGCAAGGTGTCCTTCATCCCACTCCTTTGGCCTTATCTTCTATTCTTTATATTTCTGATTTTCTCTTTTAACTTGTTGTCGGTTAGTCAATTCACTAAATTTTACATTGCTCCGTAACTTTTTCTTTTACTTATGTCTTTCAGGACCTAAAGACCAAGAAGATGATTGCTTCAGGGCATCAGAAGAATGGTCTCTACTATCTTGACGTTGATTCTGGTTATCCTTCCCATACTTTATCAGCCTTAAATGCTACCATTTCACCTCTTTAGTGGCACTTTCGCTTAGGCCATCATTCGGTGGTTAAGCTTAATTTGGCTATTCCCAACTTACCTTTTGTGTCCAGTTTTGAGTGTGAAGCGTGTCAATTAGGCAAGTATTACCGTATTTCCTTTCCCAACCGTAGCCAACATCGTTAGTCTGAGTCCTTTGATGTTGTCCATACGGACATTTAAGGTCTTTCTCGAACTCCAAGTACTAGTGGATATTCTTATTTTGTTATTTTTGTTGATGAATACTCTCGTATGACTTGTCTTTTTTTTGTTGAAACACCGGTTTGAATTGCCTCATGATCTCTCTACATTCTGTAATAAAATTTTCACTCAATTTGGAAAGCTCATCAAAGTTATATGATTTGATAATGCGTTAGAATATATGTAATCTACTGTTGCTTCCTTTTGTATCGATCGTGGTATTGTTCATCAGACGACTTGTGCTCACACGCCACAACAAAATGGCGTTGCTAAACGCAAGCATTGTCATCTGTTAGATGTTGCTTGTATCTTATTGTTTTATGCTCAAGTACTGAGACACTTTTGGAGAGATGTTGTTCTTACTGTTTGTTATCTAATTAATTGCATGCCTTCCGTTGTTCTTGATTATTAGTCCCCTTTTTCCTTGTTATATCCGACTTTTTCATCTTTTTTCCTCGTGTTTTTGGTTGTTTGCCTTTGCGCATGTTCTTGATCCCGGTACTGATAAATTGTCCCCTCGGGCCCGTGTGTGTTTCTTAGATACTTTCGTATTCAAAAAGGATATTGGTGTTATCATCTAGAGTCTCGACGATACTATGTGACTGCCGATGTGACCTTCTTTGAGTACACTCCTTTCTTTACTTCCTCATGTAATCACCTTTTTTCAGATCTCATCTGTTGTCGTGAGGGGGAGTCTTTTTCTTCTCTGACTCTCCCATTTCCCATGTTACCCTCTTCCCCTTCTTACCCACCTTTGCAGGTTTATCAGCGATCTCAAGATAAGCCCATCGTCTCGTATGGCTTAGACTCTTCATCTTCTACAGTAGAGATTCCTATCTCCTCTGTTTCTTCTAGTTCTGGTGACTTACCTATTGCTTTGCGTCTAGGTAGACATACATGCACCCGACATCCTGTTGCTCGCTTTGTGTCTTATGATCGTTTGTCATCTTCTTTTTATGCTTTTATTTCTACCTTGTCGTCCATTTCTATTTCTACATCTTACCAGCAGGCTATGTCTTTATCTGGCTAGAAAAGTGCTAGGGATGAGGAAATGCATGCTCTTTATAAGAATCAAATGTGGGAGCTTACCACTCTCCCGCTCTCCCGCCTGAAAAGAATTCAGTGGGGTGTCGTTGGGTCTATTCAATCAAGTATCTTCCAGATGGTTCTGTTGAGCGTTTTAAGGCGCATTTGGTTGCTAAGGGTTATACTCAGACCTACGACGCTGATTACTTGGAAACTTTTTCTCCTGTGGCTCGCCTTAATTCTATTCGGATCCTTTTAGTCATTGCTGTTAATCGTTCTTGGCCATTATATCAGCTTGACATTAAGAATTCCTTTCTTTACGGTGATCTTCAAGAAGAGGTCTATATGGATCAACCTCCTCGCTATGTTGTGCTTGGGCAGTGAGCACCTTGTTTTTCGCTTGCATAAGGCCCTATATGGGCTGAAACAATCATCTCGTGCGTGGTTTGATCGGTTTAGTTCTGTTGTCATTGCTTATGGTTTTTGATGTTCCACATTTGATCATTCGGTCTTTGTTCATCGTTCTTCTACTGGTACTATTGTGCTGATAGTTTATGTTGACAATATCATTATTTCGGATGATGATTCTATTGGTATAGCTGTCTTAAAACGACATTTGGCGCACCATTTTCATACTGACTTAGGCATTTTTCGTTATTTTCTTGGGATTGAGATTGCCCGCTCTTCTCAAGGGATCTCTTTATCCCAATGTAAGTATACTCTTGATCTTCTATCTGAGATTGGGTTGCTTGGTGCTTGTCCAGTTGATATGCTTATAGATTCTACTGTTAAGCTTGATGCTGAACATGGAGAACCATTTCTAGATGTTGGTCGTTATTAGCAGCTTGTTAGAAAGTTAATCTATCTCTTGGTTACTCGTCCTAATATCATCTATGCTGTTGGTGTTATTAGTTAGTTTATGGATACCTCGTTAGCCGCACTTTGATGTTGTTTGTTGTATTCTTCGCTACTTGAAACATGCCCCGGGCTGTGGATTGTTATATCGTCCTCCGGAGCATTTGTTCGTCATTGGCTTTAGTGATGCTGATTGGGCTGGTAGTCGCCTTGATAAACGGTCCACCTCTGGCTATTGTACCTTTCTTGGCAGTAATCTGGTCACTTGGCGTAGTAAGAAACAAGCTGTTGTTGTCCATTCAAGTGCTGAAGCCGAGTATCGTGCTATGGGTCATATTGCCTCTAAAATGCTGTGGGTCTGTTCTCTTTTTCAAGACTTCAGCATCACGTCTTCTCATCCTATGGAGATGTTTTGTGATAATCAAGCAGCCATATTTATTGTTAATAATTATGTGTTCCATGAGTATACTAAGCATATTGAGGTTAACTGCTATTTTATTCGAGACTTTTTGATGACAAAGAAAATTGTAACTCTCTTCGTTCGCTTAGAGAATTAACTGGTTGATGTTCTCACCAAACCGTTGGCTTGTTCTATATTTTAAAGATTTCTTTCCAAGTTGGGCATGTTTGATTTTTATGCTCCAGCTTGAGTGGGAGTGTTAGAGATTATTTAGTTTATTTCATTTCTATTTAGTTGGGTAGTTTTGTAATTCTTTATGTGTGACTCATATATATATATGTTGTGGGGAGTAGACGTTATTTTTAAGTCTCTTAATTCTCACCCAAACTATCAATTATTCTCCTTCTCTAATTCCTTTCTTTTTCTTCTTCCTTTCCTTTAACCCTAATTCACTATTTTATAATTTGACTGTGTTGATGGGTGGCAGTGGTATAGGTTTGAAGTGGGGAGAGTGTGATGATGGGTATGAAGTGTTGATGGGCCATCATTGTCAAACATGAGGGTGGCAAAGATAGGTAGAGTGGTAAACAATGATGATTGGTGGTGGCACCGACTCTCTCTCTCTCTCTCTCTCTCTCTTTGTTTTTTCTTTGTAATTTTAGTTTATTGATTGGATGCAACATTTATGTGCTTATTGATATATGTGCATACGTACATATGCAATTAACTAGCAACGGGGCTCACTCGATCTGTGTGCAACTTAGGTGAGGTAAATAGTAATGATTGAAATAAGGGAAAATTAATTAGGAGTCCCATTTAGAGGACTTGTATTCCACTAAGTTCTAATCACTTTTTAAATATTCTATTAAGTTCTACTTTTTAAATTTATAATCTTCTTTTGACAAATATACCCCTTATTCTCATACGTTCCTCTCGTCCTCTCTGTCTCACTCTCTCCCTTTACGGATCAGATCTCCATCGTCGCCTCGCCGTCGCCGCTGTCGCCTCACCGTCGTCGCCCTCGTTGTCGCCACTCGCTGCTCACCGCCGTCGCCGTCGCCGTCGCCACTGCCTGAACCAGATCTAACCGTCACCTCTCGTCATCGCCGCTCGCCGCTCACCGCCATCACCACTTGAACGCGAAGACCAGCTGTGGCCTCGCCGTCGTTGCTCTCTCTCTCTCTCTCAACGGGTGACTGTGATTGAGTGTTAGGATTTCGTTGCTGAGGCAGGGTTTGGGGATTCGCTTCTGCAAGCCTGATGGGGCTGTTTTTCTCTGTGCGTGTGCGTGGGTGGTGGTAACAAATGTTTCATTTCTTACAATGTCTCATTTTAAAAATAATGATACATTTGTAGTATACAAATAAAATGTATCATTTTTTCAAAAATAATAAGACATTTACACATTCAGATATACGTTCATTTGAAAAATGTCTCATTTTGAAAAATGAGACATTTGTTATGAAATCTCTTATTTGTTCAAGAAATGTCTCGAGGCATTTCATAATAAATGAGACATTTGATAACAATGTCTTATTTTCAGATCCAGAACCAGAATGGACATTTATAACAAATGAGACGTTTCAGATCTAGAACGAGAATTTCTCGATTTCTTATTTATCTCCGGCGAATCTGGTGGTAGTGGCAGTAGAGAGTGGTGGTGATATGATGGTGGTGGCGACGGTGTTGGCAGCGGCGGCGACGAGCAGTAGCGGTGGTGTTGGTGGCGGCGGTGGTGATGGGGAGTGGTGTTGGCAGTAGTAGGGAGTGAATAGTATATTAGGGGTAATTTTGGTATAAAAAATATTAAGTAGGACTTAATGGAATATAATTCTTAGTTGGAACTTATTGGAATACAAGTTGGCTAAATGAGACTTAGCTCAAAATCCCTCTTGAAATAAACAGAACAATTCATGCATACTACATTCACAAATCTTACCAGTTCTATTTCATAATTTGCATAGCAATTCACTTAATTAGTGATTACCCTGTACAACCAAACTTTTTCAGAGCAACTCTGCCATCTTTTGAGAAGAAATTTGTTATGAGAATTAGAATAATGGGAAGCCGTATTCAACTGGATAGGCGAGCATACTTATTTATATTAAAACGAGGAAACACTATTACATCCACGCAACCACATACACACAACAACAACAATAATAATAATAATAATAATAATAATAATAGTAAGCTACTACTAACACTACCCTCATGCTGGAGCATATATATCAACCATGCCCAGCTTGTTACATAAATATGAGACGCATACCCGGTAATGTCTTGGTAAAAATATCTTCTACATGTTCGCCGTTAGGAATAGAGCCAAATTGAATAACGCCTTTCTGATATTTCTCACGGACAAAATGCCAATCAACCTCGATATGCTTCGTTCTCATGAAATACGGGATTGGTGACAATATACATAGCAGGGGTATTAACCACCCAAAGCCTGGCCGATCCTATAAGAGGAAAGTGTAACTTTGTCAAAATCTGTTGAATCCACATAATCTCAACAGTAGTTAGAGCCATAGCCCGATATTCGGCCTCAGCACTAGATCTGTATACAACAGTCTGCTTCTTGCTCTTCCAAGCAACCAAGTTTCCTCCAACAAATATAGAGTAACCAGATGTGGATCTCCTGTCAAAAGTGTAGCCAGCTTAATCAGCGTCAGAGTACCCATTCATGCCCATATTGCCATGATCAGAAAACTCAATGCCCTTCCCCGAGTTTTTGTGCAAGTACCGAAGAATGCGTAACACCGCTTGCCAATGAGGAACACGGGGATCAGACAAAAAACTGACTTACTACACTCACTGGATAAGCAATATTTGGACGAGTCATCGTAATAAGATAATTCAACAGTCCCACTGTATGGCGATACTGGTCAAGATCTAAAAGAGGAACTCCTTCCTTCGGTTCTAGTTTGAAATTAGTCTCCATAGGTGAGTCCACTTCTTTAGCATTGATATATCCTGCACGCTCTAGAATGTCAAGAACATACTTCCGCTGAGAAATGAACACACCTTCCTTATTTCTGGTTATTTCAATGCCCAGGAAATATTGAAGTTCATCAAGATTTTTCGTCTAAAACTTGGTGCCTGGGAATGATTTAAGCTCAGCAATCTCTCCACTGTCACTACCAGTAATAACGATGTCATCCACATAGACGACGAGTAATATGCATCCCGCTGAGGTATGACGAAAGAATACAGTATGATCCTTTACTGATTGCTGAAGACCAAACGCTTGTACTACGGAACTGAAACGGCCAAACCAAGCCCTCGGAGACTGCTTCAGACCATATAAGGAGTGCTTTAATCGACATACATGATTAGGGGGGACCCCCCATGAGCAACAAAGTCGGGTGGTTGCTTCATATAAACATCTTCTTCCAAATCACCATGAAGGAAGGCATTTTTCACATCGAGTTGATATAAGGGCTACTGATGGGATGCAGCCAGCGATAAGAACAGACGAACGGAGGCCATCTTCGCAACATGAGAGAAGGTATCAAATTAGTCAAGGCCATAGATCTGAGCATAGCTCTTGACCACTAAATAAGCCTTCAAGCGCTCAAAAGTGCCATCAAAATGAAGTTTGACAATATAAACCCACTTACAGCCAATCGCAGTCTTCCCAGGAGGAAGACTTACCAGGTCCCACGCATTATTAGCCTCAAGAGCATTTATTTCCTCAATCATAGCCTTACGCCAACTTGGATGAGGAAGAGCATCGACAACAGAGCAAGGAAAAGTATGCTGATTAAGGGTAGTAATGCCTTGCTGGATAGTAACAGGTAAACCATGATTGGATGTAGTATATTAGGGATGATTTCTACAACTACGATAAGACTTGCGTAAAGCAATAGGAGGGTCACTTACTTGATCAGAGGTCGGATTCGGCATAGGAGATATTGACTCGAGTAGAGGAGAGGTGGTGGAGCTTGGTGAAACTGATGAGTCAGAGGATGATGAAAGGATAGGTGCATCTGAGGCAGCATGTGGAGACTCCTCGGGAATATCAACCGGAGGACTGGCCACGGGAGAAGATGCCACTGGTAAATCAGGAGATGATTGATACAGCAGAATCTGATCTAAACCATTATCAACAGTGGAGAAAGGTGTAGTGGCCGAGCCATAGAATGGAGTAGATTCAACAAACACCACATCGCGGGAAACGTTAAATCGTCGCAAGTCAGGACTATAACACCGATGTCCTTTTTGGGTCTTAGGATATCCTATGAAGGCACACTTTAGTGCTCGAGTATCCAACTGTCACATTTGGCCTGGCGTCTCTCACATAGCAAACACACCCAAAAATTTTGAGTGGTAAGGAAAAAGGAATCTGCTGAGGAAGTAAAAGTGACAAGGGTGTCGCACCATGTAGGACAGAGGAGGGCAATCTATTAACAAGATAACATGCGGTCATCATAGCTTCACCTCAGAATACTTTGGGAAAACCCGCATTTGAAATATCAAGGCACGTGCAGTTTCTAGGAGATGTCTATTCTTTCTCTCAGCTACCCCATTCTGTTGAGGTGTGTCAGGGTATGACGTCTGGTGAATAATCCCATGTGTACGTAGGTATGAACCCAACAAGCCACCAATGTACTCACCTCCATTATCACTACCAAGGATTTTCATAGTTGTGCCGAATTGAGTGAGGACTTCATTATAAAAGGCAGTGAACACAATAGATAATTCAGACCGCTTTTTCATAAGATAGAGATAAGTAATGCGAGAATAGTTATCAACGAAAGTCACAAAATACCGAAAACCAAATAAAGATGTGACAGGACACGGACCCCAGATATCTGAGTGGACTAAAGAGAAATGACTCATGGTTCTATTATTCTTTCTGGACGCATATGGCACACACAGGTGCTTAGCAAATCGACACGACTTACATTCTAACTGTGTAACCTGATTAAAACTAAGGCATAGTTTCTTTAAAGTTGGCAAGGAGGGATGACCTAGCCGACAGTGTATATCCAATATCTGAGACGATCGCCCAGAGCATGTAACATCCAAAGTCTCATCCAGCACATACAGGCCACCTACCACCTGTCCTCTTCTGATAGTATTTTTCGAAGCTAGATCCTGAAAAACACAATGATCAGGAAAGAAAGTTACTGAGCAGTTCTGATTCCTAGTAATACGACTCACATATAGTAGGTTAAACGGATTAGCAGGAGTATGTAAAACATTAGAGAGTAATGGATGGAGATGGAGTAGCTACTCCCTGCTCTTTCACCTCCAAAGTTCCTCAATTGGCAACAATCACCCAACTGTGTCTAGAGGTCAACTGATAAGATGAAAAAGTACTTGTGGAGTGGATCATATGGGCAGATGCACCGAATCTATTACCCATGATTTGGGGGTGGCCACACACGCAACAGGGTTACTTGCAACTGTGGCGGATGGAGTAACGGCTGTGTTCCCAATCCGCATCTGAATGTGGAGTGGGTTATATGGGCAGATGCATCGAATCTATTACCCATGATCTGGGGGTGGTCACACACGCAGCTGGGTTACTTGCAACTGTGGCAGATAGAGTAACAGCTGTGTTTCCAATCCGCATCTGAATGAATTGATCATATTCCTCCTGCGTCATATCTATAGTTTTCTGCTCAGAAGAAGGGGAAGGAGCATCATACTCAGCAACTGCATTGGCCACTGAGGATGTAGAACGCCTATGTAGGTTCCAACACGAGCTCTGTAAGTGTCCCTGCTCTCCACAATAGTAGCAGGACTTAGTGTCACGTCCACCTCAACCTCTGCCTCATCCTCCATCACGGCCTCTATCCCCTCGGCCTCTATCACTTCGGCCTCCATCACAACCCCTACCACGGAAACCACCTCTACTTCCACCACAAAATGCCCCTAGGGCTGGATGGTCACTATGATCAGTAGTAGTACGATGAGGCTCGTCTGTACTAATTGCTCGACTCATCTATCGGAAGACCTCAGATAAAGATGGAATGCTAGACCCAGCCAAAATCTGAGAACGTGCTGAGTTAAGTTGCTGGTTCACCCCAGGTAGGAAGCAAACTACCAAAAATTGCATCCTCTGCTCTTGGAAAATCTCGTATCGATTGGTAAAAGGTACCAACCGATCATACTCATCTGCCAATATCTTGAACTCTGTGAAATAATCTGGGAAAGAGCGATCTCCCTGTTGTATCCGAAAAATACTCCGCATCACATCATAAAACCGGGACAGGTCATTAGTCGAGGCAAATGTCTCCTCGAGTATGGCCATACCTCTCGAACAGTAGTGGCATTAGTTACCAGAATCTCAATGAAGGGCTCCATTGAATTCAACATCTTACTCAGTAATCGTGCGTCATCTCGCTTCCATCTCTTATACTCATCATATCTTCTATGGAGGATTTTCAAACAAATGGTCTTCTCTTTCCATACCTTCAACTGTAAGTAATACCTTCTTCTTCCATAATATATATGTTTGCCGTCCAGTCAACTTCGAATCCACCAATCGTGTGGATGACGAAAACACATCCTTGATTCCTCCTTGTCTATTAGTTTTTACTGGAGAATCGTCAACTCTTGTGGAACTTTACATCGACATCACAATATCTCAATAGAAAATCTCAAGGAGTCACGAGCAATCACACCAACAAGCAATAGAATGCACCTACACCTTCAATCATTCATATATGAACCGCGAATCACACCTTCAACTCATCTCCATAAAATAAAAACACTACGGCAGCCCCTAGACTCTCAAACCAGCAGTTAGGGTTACCTTTGGGCTGTAAGAACAAGGAGAGGAAAAAACAAAGAGTTGGATAGGGTTTACACCAGTCAGCTAGCAAGAAGGGAGGTACCAAGAGAAGCTAGGGTGTCCAGGGTTGCAGGCGGCTGGACTGGAGAAGAGGAGAGGGGCTGTCGGCACTGGTAGAGTGGGGAGAAAGTTTCGACGCTTGAAAGAAGGAGAACAGAGGTCGCAGGTGCTGGAGGGAGGTAGGGAAGGGTTGATGGTGGCCTAAGGTGGCTGTCGGCACTTGGGAAGGCCTGAGATGGCCCTGTCGGCATTAGTGGAAGGCCAATGGGAGGCTATCGGTGGTGGTTAATGACTGTTGGCACTTGGAAAGGCCTGAAATGGCCCTATCGGCACTGGTGGATAGCTGATTGAAGGCTATCGGTGATGGGTACTGACTGAGAAGGGTTGTCGGTGGGCTGTGGGGTGGCTGGCGGTACTGTTGCAAGGCAAGGGTTAGGGTTTCATGCGGTTAAAGGTGGCTGTAGGCACTGTTGGAGGCTAGGGTTTCATGGAGGTTAGGGTTTCATGACTCTGATACTATGTTATGAGAATGAGAATAATGGAAAGCCGTATCCAACTGGATATGCGAGCACACTTATTTATATTAAAACGAGAAAACACCATTATATTTACGCAACCACACGCACAATAATAGCAATAATAATAATAATAAGCTACTACTAACAAAATTGTACGGATCAATACTTGGTAAATTTTGGAGTTTAGGATACTATGTAAACAATAAATATTTCATAATAAATAGAATTTATTATTTATGTTAAATTATATTTGTATTTATTACTTATAAATATTCCCACTGTCGTAATTTTTTGTTAATAAATTAATATAAATTAATTTTTCTACTTCCGTGTTGCTCTTTTTATTTATTTATTTATTTAATGTAAGTTGATTTATTAATTAGTATAATTAATTTATTAATAAATTATAACTTAATTTGTAGTTACTAAAGTTGATTTAATTTATAGTATTTGTTTTCCATGTCGTTGTATTGGTATTTTTCCTACACTTCTGAAAATTAGTTTCATAGAAGGACAACAAAATTGAATAATTTGATGATCCAACAAATCGGATAATGCAATCAAAGACTTGCTTGAAATTCCATCAAAACCAAATCCATTTAAGAAAGGATTTGAATTTACCTTATGTATAATATAGCTGATCCAAAAATGGAAATAAAGATAAGAACTATCTCACCATCCTGGTATAAATTCCCCAAAGATTTTTGCATCAAACAATTGATGTTGTTGAAACTGAACCGTGTAGAATATATTTGCTGGATTGCAGAATGTATTTAAAGAACCATGTAGAAAGTCAGTTTAAAACAGAGGAAAAAGAAAGAACATCAATTCTCAACAAGGATAATTTAAATTATTTTATTTTGCCACATTTTCTCCGCAACCAAACAAAAGACTGCCTTGTTTCTATCAAGATTCTCAGAAATCGAGTGTAGATAAGCAATACAGAAAATACTGGGAACCACCATGTGTGTGTGTGTGTGTGTGGAGAGAGAGTGTGTGTTGGTATTGGTGGAACTACCTTCTGTTGGGCATGAATTTTATAACCGAAAATCTGTGCTGCTTTTTCAGCAAGTGTATGGTTGCTTACATGGATCTCAGTTTTTGATCTGTCAAACTTAAGCTGACTCAATATCTCTTCTGGTAAAGTATTTATGCTTGAACACCCCCACAGTCCTCTGACAAATAAATGAAGAGAGACACCCTAAACCCTAGAGTATATCAATCTAAATTATCTTTGCCTCCTCTCGCTCTTTCTCTCTCTCTACAAAATTTGAGAGAGACATGGAGATTCTGGAGATTCCCATGTCTCTATAACAATTGACGAAGATGTTGATAGTGTCCTTGAATTATGTCAGACGTGGAGACGAAATGGAAGTGGAACTGCCTTTGGGAAATAGTTTGGTGGTGGAAGTGTGTTGTCGTGGTGGAGTGGGGAACATGCTAGGAAGCACGGATACGGAATACATATACGATATAGATACAACGATACGATAAAATTGAAAAAAGTGAAATATGGATACGGCTAGGCTATGCTTGTAAAAATTATTATTTTAATGATATTTTGCATTGTATTGTTTATAAAAATAAAATCAAATGTAGGAGTAAATTCACTTCGTTGTTACAATCGAACATTGAATATGCTGCAAGTAATCAAAACATTATGATAGAATGTTGAAGCAAGCAACCAACAATGAAGAATAAATCAAAATTTTATTACGTATTAGAGTAAGCATGATAGATCATATAACACAATAAAGAATAAAAGCAAAAAATGCCTCAAAAACTATAAAAAAATCGGAGCCTTGTGTATCCCCGTCGTTTACTCCTCATATCCCTCACACATCCTCTTGTATCCCTATGCATCCGAGTCGTTTCCAAAATTCAGGAAATTTTAAAAAAAATTATTGGATACTTATTTGGCATATAAAATACGTGTCTAGCTGTATCGGGTGCATATCCGTATTCGATATGCATTCGGGGCCTATTTTGATCGTAAGGAACGTGGAATCAATGTTTAAAATGGTGCCTTTTTTTATTATTGGTATTCCCTTACAGGTAATGGATTCAAAGGTATAGCATCAGTGGAAATATTTTGTTTCTTTTGAACAGTTTTGGAATACAAATTGTGTGAATGAGCTTCAATTTGTTGTTCACACCAAACTACCTTGTTGCCTTTATATATATAGAAGATAGATGATATATATGGTATAGATAGTATAGATAATTACATAGAGGGATAGAGGAGGAGAGTATCTTGAGAAAAGAATAACAGTGGTTAATGAAGTTGGAAAGGGAAGGGGCAGAAAGCTTGACTTTTGTGTTATATAAGCAGATTGGCATAATAAAATGAGCATGGATGGAAGTTTAAAAAGACATGCTTCATTAGCGCTGTGTAGTTGACAACTCTGATGGAGTTGTGCAATTGTCAATCTTAAAGGGTGTTGGAGTAGTTTTTCCTTTTTGGAAAGAGAAAAAGAGCAAAAAGGGAAAGAAAGAGTAGAACTATCAATTATGCAATGATGATGTAAGTACACATTCTTATGATAAGGCAATAACAAAACACTGATGTAGCAAGTATTGAATGTAGAAAAAAGAAGAGGAATAAAAGTGTGTGATGCCTTTCCAGTATGGGAATCCAGAAAGCCTAAAACATGCAATGACTGTTATCATCTCTCCCTCTCTCGCCCCCCCTCTCACACACACGTACACAAACAAACGTGCATGCATGCACATGGCCCAAATGGCTGTTCATACCTTTATTATTTTGCATTTCCAGAGCCCTAGAGGCTAGAACTTAGTTTTCTATTTTTTCCAACAAAGCTTAAGAAGGGGGAATGCCTCCTTTTCAAGGAAGAAATGGAAGGTCATAGTAAAAAGTTCTGATAGTTTGTGGCAACTTTTTGTCCCAGACAAGGATGATAGTAGTGACAGTGGCTGCCCTCAGAAATGATTCTGGCAATTTGGAGTCGAACATTAGATAACTATGAATAACTTTTCACAAGAAATGGGTCTAGGTTTCCAGTTTCCACCATAAATGGGAATTCTTGTTTTCTAAGGTAAACTTTCAGCCAATTCTGCTTAACAGCATGATGAGGACGCTCTAGAATTTTAGTTTTGTTTAACAATGTATTCGTAGATTGGCCTTCTTGGAAGCAAACTTCTTGTTGCTGGAGTGCCTCTTATTGGAATTCTTACCCTCCCTTTCTCTGCGTGGTGCTGACTGCTGATAAGGGCGCTCGAATTGTTTTGAACAAATGTGCTTTTACAATCTTTTGCATTCTGAATGCTGTGTTGGTTCTTGTTACTTACCTTCACATAAAATGGCTAATTGCTTCTGGTCATGCGGTTTAACAGTGGTATATTTACTAATCTACTCTCTCGATCCATTCACTGGACATCTAGGGCGGGGGACCTTATTATCTCATTGGTCGAGCCCTGGGTCCTGAAGTTGGAGTCAGCATTGGGTTATGCTTTTTTCTAGGGAATGCAGTTGCTGGAGCTCTGTGAGTGTATATTTGACCTTGGTTGTCATAACAAGGCATTTTCTGTGGATGAGGATGATGGAGATGCAATAATTTCCTAAAACTGTTATCTTTGTGTTTTGTTTGCTTATGCTTTCAGTTATGTGTTGGGAGCTGTAGAGACCTTTCTAAAAGCCGTGCCAAGTGCTGGGATTTTCAGAGGTAATGTCTTAAGAAACTCTGGAGATGGATGACCTTTAAATCTTTGCTGTACATGAATCTTTGTTGCAAATTTGTACATGGATTACCTTGTGCAGCTTGTCCATCCAGAAACTTGTTAAATTTGTGGTTTTGTCTAATTTTGCATTTGTTCCCTCGGGTCTCAGCATCTTCATTATAGCAGCATGAAATTTCCATAACAACACCCATCTATAGCTTGATCAATTTTATGCTTGTGACTCTTCTTGTTACAGTCACTGACGTGTCAGTTTTTGATGTTACCTTATTATAATGTCTTGTGCGTTATATGCATCTTATGAGGTTGGTCTTGTCTGAGAGGTTTTTGGTTATTGGTAGTTGCACTTCTAGACTTTAAAGACATCAAGTGTACCATGTTCTAACAAATTTTATCATGCTGCCCATTATCTATGCAGAAACTGTCACTAAAGTTAATGGCACGGAAGTTGCGGAGCCCATTTCAAGCCCAAGTTTGCATGACCTGCAAATTTATGGGATTGTTGTGACCATCATTCTATGTTTTATTGTGTTTGGTGGTGTGAAAATGATCAACCGTGTTGCTCCCGCCTTTCTTATACCAGTTTTAATCTCAATCTTGTGTATATTTGTTGGGATTCTCGCAGCAAGGAAGGATCGTCCAGCAAGTGAGTGTATGCTTACCATTTGCTCTTTTCCTCCCACTGTTTCATTTTCCTTTTTTAGCTGAGTTGGATTGTAAAGTAAGGAGACTAGGGCTATGTAAGTGGGGGACAAGAAGAGAAAAGAAGCGAAGAGGGAGAGAAAAACAAGTTGTGAAAATGGGTTTAGAGCTGCATAACGAGCTCGTCACCTTAATTATAATAAAAACAAAATTAATTGCCTTGCCAAAATACCCCATTTGACATAAATTTGAAAATAACATAAAAGACAATTAAAATAACTCTCTTGCAAGCCCCCTCATGTTGAAGCATACAAATCGTTCATGTTCGACTTGAAAGAGAGTCGCCAAAAAAGAGCTCAATTTAAGGGCTTCATTAGGATATTACTATGTTGATTGTCATAATGAACATAAGTAATGATTTTTTTGCAGCATTAGATTTTGCATAAAGTGACAATTAAACTCGATATATTTGTTGCGTTCATGAGAAATTGGATATTAGCAATAAATACTCGATATATTTGTTGCGTTCATGAGAAATTGGATATTAGCAATAAACATAGCATCTTGATTATCATAATAGGCACAAGAACGTCAATTCGAAGATTTGAAAGAAGGGAGCAAGTCTACAACATTTCAGAAGCAGTATGAACCGTGGCATGTTGCTTAGCTCTCAACATTGGTGCAAACAATAACGTTATGGCTTTTTCTCTAGAACGTAACAAAATTTCCTCCAACAATGGTGTAATAGATAGAAGTCGACTTCCTCTCAAATCAATTACTATCCCAATAAGAATCACTAAACTAGTCATAAACAAGGAAGAGGAAGGCCAGTATAGGAACACTCGTCTAGGAGTACCCTTTAGATGGCACAAAACACGACAATAGCCTTAAAGTGAGGGCTACAATGAACATTCATGTGTTGGCTAACAAAACCAACAACATAAGTAATGTATGGGCAAGTGACACTAAAGATTAATTATCCTCCTAACAAGTCGCTAATAATGGCCCGCATTTGGAAATAGGTCCCATGTTTCATATACAAGTTAACTATAAGGTCCATGAGGGCACTAACAAAACGAACATCAAAAAGAATTGTCTCGGACAAATTATCAATTACGTATTTCTTCTAAGACAGATAAATACCCTTGGATAAACGAGCGATGTCAATCTCGAGGAAATAGCATACAAAACCCAAGTCTTTAATTTAAAAGTATTGACCCAAATAGTTCTTTAAATTAACAATAATACCATTAGAGCCAACACTAAAAACAATGATGTCATCTACATAGATGATTAACATAACATAAGAGTCTTGGCCGATGAATGACGAACAAAACAGAATGGACAGAAATAGAGCGACATAAACTGTTCTCAAGTACTGTAGTGCTGGATCTATCAAATCAAGCACGAGGAGACTACTTCAGATCATACAGAGCTTTTTACGGTCGGCGCATATGATGCTTATTATCGGCTACTATATATCTGGGAGGTGGTTCCATGTACACCTCTTCTTAAACATATCCATCATGAAATGCGTTCTTAATATAAAGCTGGTATAGTGGCTAAATGATTGATTGCTATAGAAATTAGGATCCATATAGAATTATTTCAGCAATTGGAGAGACAATCTTTTAGTACCCCTTTGCAACCAAATGCGCCTTAAGACGCTTAACGAATGTATTAAGAAGATATTTCATAGTTTATACTCAAGGACTTATAATTGTGTGTTACCTTAAAGGAAGATCAATAAGTTTCTAAGTTTGATTCTCATGAACAACCCTTATTTCCTCAAACATTGTATGATTCCAGCCAAACGAAGATAAAGTCTCTTCATAAGAGGATGGAATAGAAACTAAGGATATAGTGCAAAAAAAGGAGTGCAGAAAGGTAAAAGACGAAAATATAGGACACCAAATGAGCAATAGAGTTTTGACTATAAGTATGTTTACCTCGTCACGAGGCCATAGACTAATTGTTAACATTGAGAGTGGAGGAAATGGAAACAATAATCCCTGTCTGAGAAGGATTGTTCAGGAATCAGGTCATAAGGAACAACCTAAAATTGTTGATGTATGAGAATCAAACGATAATCTAATAGCGTCAATAGAGTATGTAGAGTAGGCTGCTCTTCATGATAAGATCACTAGACAAATATTGTTAAAACTCAGGAAGACAACAACCATAATCCTTCTAGAGTATAAAAGTACCAACAAACTTGCATTTACGAGCTTGAGGTAACAATTTATATTGACTAAAATCACGAACATAAATACAAGCAACACAACCAAGCACACAAATAAGTGAAGGAAAGGTTGACTTATCGGAATGTGAAAAAGAAAAGGAGATTTATGATTTTGAATTGTCGAGGGCATACGGTCCAAGAGATGATAAGCAACAGGAACACCATCGCTCAAAAAGTATTTAGGTACTTGCAGATTGTATAAAAGGTCTCACTTGCCAAAATATGATTCTTGAAACCACAAAGATCTAGGTCTCAACCATAGAGCAAGGATGTAATCATAAAGTTTTCATAATGTTGTTTCTGTTGCTCCAAATTAGATGTAAGGACTGACACTATAACATTTGATCCCACAAAATTTTGAAGTGTTGTAGTAATCTAGCAAGAACTTCTCAAACTGCTTAATAGTGATACTTTTTTCTTTTCATAGAACTTGTATACTGGATAGACATTATTACCGTTCAAAAGACTCGGAAGAGAATTCCAAATTATTTAGGTGTATCACAAAATTCAATGGTCGCAGCAACATGAGGTTCCAGATTGTGCTATGACCCTCCCTCAATTATATAATCTTCTTGCACCTAATCGGCAAGTGTTGGATGCCCTTTTGGAGGCAAGGGGATTTTATAAATTTGACGGTCATTTCTCGTGCAGAAAAATTTCGCGACATGTGCCCAAATTGCTAGAGTTTTGACCATCTAGCTTTGTCAATGTGATTGTTTATGGTAAATCATCATCTTTGAATAGTGGTGGTTTGGCCTTAGCCATATCAAAGAAGAAAGGAGTACCGAAGCCAAACAAAGGCTGATGGAATTGCTAAATCTTCAAACAAGACCAGTTGAACTTTTCCAGATCTAATGAAATTGAAGATGAAAACATCAGTCAATCCCTACAGTTGAGTGAACTTAAGCCACTACTGATCCATGTGCGAACAAAAGCCAAAAGTTTCCTAAGTCGATTTCCTACACTTTGAAACAATAATGTAGCAAATAATCTCAAGGATTTATTCTGAACAGTGTCTCGACTTCCCATAAAAACTATTCTAACCATCACAACAAGCGAACAAGTCACCAAAGAACATATTGAAAATTTGAGAAAAAAAATCATAACCCATCCGGAAGTAGGAAACTTACATCAGTTGACTTGAGAACTTCAGAAAAATCATCATAGTTATCACGAGGAGGGGACAAGTTAGATCATGTTTTCAACACCTATGTTACCAGGAACAAGGATGGTTCTTGTACGAAGAATGGGAATGGGAACATGGTACGCTGTATGCTCTAAATTTGTGATGCGTTAAAGGTAGGTTTCTTTAAATTATAATTCTAAAATGTACTTTTTTCGAAGGTAAACATCACAAAATATAATATTATTTTTCAAATTATTCACGTTAAAACACATTTATGGAAAGTATTATAATTAGTTTTCTTACATATCAGGTCATGCCAAAGCTCCACTTTTTCTAGATTTTAGGTTGTTACGTTTGATTTTTTCTTACACAAAAAATATTAAGAAAATAAATATAAAAGATTTGGAGGAATGCTTTGGAACTCTGAATTCCTTGTTTTGGAATGAAAGTGTACCATGATTCAGAACATGTGTTCCAAAACTTAAATCGCTAGAATGTTCGCATTTTATGGTACACAGTTCTATACCTTGGCATTTGTATTAGTGTTAACGTCATCGTTTGAGTGATGTCACTTAGGATACCATAATCCCCTTCGAATGATTCCCAGATTTTTATAACATCTTTTAGGAGTGAATACGATACTAAGTTAAATTGTAAAGTAAGGAGATTAGGGTTTTGTAAGTTGTAGAGAAGGGAAGAGGTGAGAGGAGAAAATAGAAGAGATGAGAGAAGAATACATTGAGAAAATAGGGTTTAGGTCTTCCTAGAGAAACTTCGCCTTTAACATATTTTTATTTTAAAGTACAAGTACACATGACCAAAATACTCCTATTTGATGTAGTATGAGAATTATAGTTATTAGAACCTTATAATTAATGATTCAGTTCACAATTCGATGCACATCTATGAGTGAATCTAATTTTTGGTAGAATGGTGACGAATTTTACAATTCACAAGATGATTCACTATTTACGATTCATGTGATTTTTAAAATTATCGGATCTAAAAAATGTCAATTCCTTATTTACCACTTTTTAGTTTTTTGAAAATACTATAATACAAGTTAGTGTGTTTGTCATGAAGATAAGAAATAATTATGCGTAATTTGTCACTCATCTGGTGATTGGAGTATATAATAAAAGCAAGACTGATCCGATAGATTCTTAACCCTTTTTCTTATTTCTCTTTTATGTGAAAAGTGTTAAAATACTAATTTTAAGGATATAAAAGATGAAAATATCACTTCGAATAAATCTTTGTTGTTGTATTGGTGAAACAAATATAGTTTAATATGATATGGATTGGATTAGTTGGACTCAACCATTAATACTTTTCCTAAATTTATTTTAGCAATAAGTATACGAAGCACATTTTAAAATGTTTTATGTTTATTTTGAAGAGTTCTCACTTCTCACCCACTCTCTTCCCTCATTGTACTCTCTTTGAGTTTTCTTCGTCCATTCTATGAACTTATAAAGAGAATATACTATTATTTTTAAAGAATCTTATGGATGGTTCAATTTGAGCCAAAATCTCTCGTGATTAAGGTAAATATCTTACAAGTTAGATTATGTGATCATGTTTTTATTGCATAACTTATGTTAATATCAGTTTTATTTATTTTCTTTCATACATATGAATTGCTTAAAAAATCATCTTTATTAGTTTACGCTAAATATTATGATTCTCATTTCGATTCACGATTCACAAAACTAGAATTTCAATTCATGATTTGACTACATGATGAGAATGACATAAAGAGTCAATGAGAATGACATTAATAGTCAAACATCAATAAAATAACACTCTACATCAATAAAATAACTCTCTAAAGCTTGACTTGTTTCAGCGTAAAATATTTTACAATAAAAATAATTTTAATGTAAAATGTTTTTTTGCAAAAAAATAAGCTTTTTTCTTAAAAAAATAAGCTTTTTTCTTTTATGTTTTGGTGATTGGTTGACAATTGAAATACTTTTTCAAAACAAAAGTGTGAGCCTAAGCCCTTTATCGTGGGGCATGACTCATGAGTGTGTTGGATAGCTTGGTGTACATTGTTGGCCCATTTCCTAACAACTTAAGCTTTTCAGACAATTTGTGACTTAGCATGGTATCAGAGCTCTGGTTCCAAGAGGTTTGGGTTCAAGTCTCATGATGCGTTTATTTTCTTGTTATGTTTGTTATTGTATTGTATTAGTATGTGCACTTGTTTAGTTCAGTTAGTTTACCTCTCCATGTGCGAAACAAAGTTGCACATGTTCGATAGCTTGACATATTTTGTTGGATCCATTTCCTAACAACTTAAGCATTTGGGACAATTGGTGACTTGACATGATGTAATGCATGAGATGTAAATGATGGATTTCTAACCCGACGTAACCACCCAATGCATAATCCCTTTGTTCTCACAGGAAAGTCTGCTGCTGTAGTTCCAAAAATGATGTACGCTTTTGTTTGTAATCAATTTTGGTCATATGATGCAAAATATTTTGTTGAAAAAATATTTTACTTAGTTTTTAGTAAACCAAACATTGAAAAGTAGGTAAAATATTTAATCAAAAAATATTTTATATTGAAACAAACGGAGCCTAAATTGTGCATATTGTCTAAACCACAACTATGTGCGTAATGGCATACCTAGTGCTACTCCAGATCAAGCCTTTCATACTCAGTGTATATGGGCACAAACGATGGTTGGAGAAACATTTGGATACTGCAATATTGGTCCATGGGTCCTATTCCCATTCGTATAACCTGCGATCTTACTGCTATCAAAAAAAAAAAAAAGAACCTGTGATCTTAACTCAGTGACATTATTCTCCCATAAAAAATATTTTATTTGGTTTACCCAACCTCTCACAATATAACAGATGCAACCCTACCGACTTAAATCCCAAGATGACCTAGTTTTAACTTGTTTCTGTTTAGCTCCAAAACTGCATATATTGCATTAAAAAAAAACCCCTTTAACCTACGAAGCCTTAATCAACCTAACCACCCCTAGTAGCTAGCATTGGGTATTAATTTAAAACCTATCCAAAATTTCTTGCTAGTAGTTGTTTAAAATCCTTGTGACATATGATCCCTTCCTAGCTAAACGAGTGGAACTTAACTTCTAGCATTTAACCCTATACCACCAATCTTTTTATTGCCCTTTCTCTAAAAAATGTTATCAGTAGCAGTACTATTGAGTTTTGCTACTGCTGATTTGCATTGTTTTTGTTGAAGTAAAATACACAACAGATAAAGAGAATAATTTGTGTTTAAATACAATTTAGTTTCTGAACATTGTAAGTAGAAAAAATGTTATTAGTAGCAGTACTATTGGGTTTTGCTACTTCTGATTTGCATTGTTTTTGTTGAAGTAAAATACATACACAACAGGTAAAGAGAATAATTTGTGTTTAAATACAATTTAGTTTCTGAACATTGTAAGTAGAAATTTATAATGCGTAAAGGTTTTATGAGGAACATAATTAAATGCTTGTTTGCTTATTACTTATCTAGCCCTTCTGTATTGACATCTGTTAAGAGTCTTTCTTTAAAAAAAAAATAGTGTTTGAACTTTTAAGTCAATTGCTCTTTATGAGTGTGTCAGTTGCAGCTGGCTAGCAAACATCAAATGATCCATACATTGCTCCCATTTTAATATGAGGTGTGCTGTTCCTTTTAGTGTTAATGCTAATACATTATGATTTCTTGATTATCTTGGAGAATGTGATAATATCTTAAGCAGATAGTATTCATCACAGGAAAATAAATTTAAGCGCAATAATTTTCAGGGAAGACAAAAAAACGTAATAACCTTTAAGAGTGGGTCTCATAAAAGTCAAATAGATTATTTCCATATTAGAAACGTAGACCGCCTAATATGTAAAGATTTCAAGGTCATTCGTGGAGAGTGCTTAAGATCACAGCGCAGATTTATGCTACTAGATATGCACATTAATGGATAACATAGACCAAGAGGAGATATTAGGATCCCGTGAACTAGATGGTGGAATCTTAAATGTGAAAAATTAGAGATTTTTAAGGACAAGAATGCATAATAAAGTAATGTGGGATTTAGAAGACGATACTAATACTATATAGAGTACAATGGCAGAATACATTAAAAAGACATCTAAAGAAATTTTTAGAGAGTCGTAGGGGAAATGCCCTATAACTAAGAAAACTAAGTGGTGGAATGACAAGTCCAAGCTATAGTAAAAGTAAAGACGTAATGTTTTAAAGGTGGCAAAATGATATAAATGAGGAAAATTTTAGTGGTTATAAACAAGTTTGTAAGGACGTTAAGAGAATCGTTAGAGATGCTACTTTGAAAACTTATGATGATTTTTATACTAGATTAGATAGTAAAGAGGGAGAAAAGAACATCTATAAACTCGCTAAGTGGAAAGAAAGTAGAACAAGAAACTTTACTCAAGTTAAATGTATAAAAAATACGAGAATTCAAGAGTATTGGTGAAAGATGAGGAGATTAAAGATGGAAAACCCTATTTTGAGAAATTATTAAATGAAAAACATGTAGAAAAATCTAGAGGAGAGGAATCTGATAACTTGAATAAAACTAGAGAGTATAAGTTCTATCACAGAATAAGAAAATTTGATGTGAAAATTGCAATGAAGAGAATGAAATCAGGTAAGGCTTTATGACCAAATGGTATTCCTCTGGAGCTGTGGAAATGCCTAAGCGAAGTGGGAGTGTCTTGGTTAACAAAGTATTTAATAAAATCATAATGACTAGAAAAATGCTCGAAGAGTGGAGAAAAAGTATTTTAGTACCTATATATAAAAATGAGATCTTCACAATTGTAGCAACTATAGAGATATTAAGTTGATGAGTCATACGATGAAGTCATACGATGTTCAATGGTTAACGACAACAATGTTACATTATTAGTTTGGTTTTATGCCTGGCAGGGTAGTTATGGAAGCAATTCACCTACTGAAGAGATTAATAGAGAAGCATAGAGAAAAAAACAGAGATTTCATATGATTTTTATAGATGTAGAAAAGGCCCATGATAGACTGCTTAGAAATATCATATGGTGGGTATTAGCGAGAAAGGGAGTAACAAAAGGGTATATTGATGTGATAAGAGACATGTATGATGGAGCTGTTACGACAATTAGATCACCCACAAGAGAAACAAATGAGTTCCCGATTATAGTAGGATTACACCAAAGATCAATTTTAAGTTCTTATCTTTTTACCTTAGTTATTGATAAACTGACTAAACATATTCAGGATGATATTCCATACTCGTTGATGATATTGTCTTAGTGGATAAGACTAGGACTGGAGTTTTAATGCTAGGTTAGAAATGCGGAGAAAAAGTTTAGAGTCAAAAAGGGTTTTCAGTAAGTAAGAATAAAACTGAATTCATGGAATATGTTGAAAAATTAGGAAGATATGGCTGATTGTATGGCTGATTGTATGGAGGTAATTAGGCAAGATTGTATGGCTATAAATTAGGAAGATATGGCTGATTGTATGGCTAATTATATGGCTGATTGTATGGCTGTAAATTAGGTAGTAATTAGCCAATGATTATAAATTAGGAATGTATCTTTATTAGGTAGACTAATTAGTGATTCATTTATTAGTTTAGACCCTTATAATTTCTATAAGTAGAGATTAGTGTAATTCAGGATTTGATTG